>JZKD02S0804260.1:148388-174801 GCA_000966675.3 Picea glauca | reverse complement strand
ATTAAGGAGCGATTGTAGAATTCAAACCAAGAATACAAGCGTAGAGAATATCAACACAGAAGAGAACTTCAGTTTGAAGTGGGATATTTATTCTTAGCTCACCCGAGGAAAGAGATATTCCCAAGGGGAACATATAATAAGTTGAAGATGAAGAATATAGGGTCGTGCAAGATCTTGAGGAAATTTGAGGCCAATGCTTATGAGATAGAATTTCCAAATGATGTGGGCATCTCGCCCATATTCAACATAGCAGATCTGTATCCTTACAGAGCAGATGAAATAGAGGAATTAGAGGATCAAAAAGAAATTCAATGGGTTAAACAGATGCATGTAGCTGAAAAGCCACAGATGGAAAATATCATTGATCAAAGAGTTAACAAGAAGACTCAGAGGAAGACATATCTTGAGTATCTGATCAAATGGAAAGGACACCCGATTGAGGATGCAAGTTAGGAAAGCGAAGTGGAGATCCAGAAACATGGACAGACGGTGCAAGAGCTCATGAACAGGAGTCCATGAATTTTTATCCAAGGGAGTATGATGCAGGAGAATCGTAAGCGAACAAAGCAAGCGCAAAGGTGAAGGACAGATAGAATTGCACCAGCGCACGTTTTGATAACATTTTGAATTTCAAAGGATAAAGCATTAATGAAATATCTGAAAGGATGTATTTAAATTTATGTTTTGGAGATTGATAACAGATCTTGAGCATTGCTCTCATCTAACGGATATGGAGGCATTTAATTGTAATGAATGTAAAGTGGGTAGCTTTAATTCCGATTAGATAGCTAGAGCTGTAAGAGGGAAAAATCTAGAAATCTCCCTCGTAGGTATTGTATTGTAATCAGTTACTCGCAATTGTAAGTTGTAGAACAAGAGAATAGGAGAGTAGAAGAATAGAGATTGTAGGAATCCTATAAGCAGATAGTTGTTGATATTGAACCTATGTATAGATGCACTTGGATTAATATAAAGAATCTTTGATCCAAATTCATGGTGTTTTTTTTTATGCATTTTGTTTACATATTTAAATGGTATGTTTACAGTCTG
The DNA here is from genome assembly GCA_000966675.3 of Picea glauca. Lineage (NCBI taxonomy): Eukaryota > Viridiplantae > Streptophyta > Pinopsida > Pinales > Pinaceae > Picea > Picea glauca. Next base: position 173,751 of record JZKD02S0804260.1, on the reverse strand, counting down.
TTTATATTCTCTGTTATGCATGTGTTTCCAATGCTTGTGTGCATATGCTCTTGATTTAATTTTGAATGTATGAAGTCTGTGAGAAGAGAGTTATAAGTTTCAATTGTTTCTCTTCCTGAGAAATCCTGCAAGGAGTGCAGTGAGAGTCTGCAAGAGTGCGTTGACGAAGTTCTGAGTTTTATCTCAGAAAATCTCAGGAGGGTTACCATTGTTCTTATACCAGCAGAAGTGCAGGTGTAGTGCAAGAGTCGTGCAAGGTGTGCGTAGGCCAGAGAGAGTCCTAGAATTTACCAACCAAGGAGGAAGTTTGAAGAACTGTTGTTGCAAAGAAGTGCACAGGGTTGGAGGTGCTGGATAACCAGTGATTATTGTGAATGTCGCAAGGAGTGCGTGAAAGAATCCTTTTGACACCTTGAATCCACAACAAAGGTCAATATTAGAAAGGATAGAGAATGGAGACATGTCAAAGGAAGAACGAAGTCTGAAAATCCTTCGTGGAAGTTAAGTCAGAAGAAGAAGATGCCAAGGTAATTGGGTAGAAGCCTTTGAGGAGTCCAAACGAACGGTCGAAATCCTCAGAGGGAAAATCACGAAGTTCTATGGGTCGTTGGATCTTGCAGACCAGCGGGAAGATTAAGGTTGAGTGTCTTTCAACACTCATAAGCTCAGGAGGGATAGTGGTCGTTGGATCTAGATCAACGAGGGTCGTTGATCACGTGATTGAATTCGCCATTTTAGAAGTCAGGGCATGGAAGATGTTGTGACTCGGAGTCAAGAGTGTGAACTCCTGATCTGCGGAGTCCCGATAGAATCAGGACCATCAAGTCACGGGAAGCTCAGAGTCATCGATCGTGACGAGGAACCATCATGATTTTGGCTATCAGTGAAAGGTGTTGTTGCATTGAAAATCGTCAATAAGCGAAATTCTAAGTGCCGAAACATTTGGACCCTAGGTTTTAGACAGAGGTCACATTAAGTAAATTCAAGGGAGGATTCAAAGGAACCTCTAGCCTTTCGGGGTTTCGAGGATTGATGAGTCAGAGGGACTCACATCAGTGATTGTGAAGTCGCGAAACCCAAATTACTTTCAAGTGAAGATTGTGGTAATGTCAGCTGGTCACATGGGTAAGAGTTGGCGCTTAGTGCTTATTCGCACAGGCGTAACTTCTAAGAAGGACCTGTGGATAAACACTTGTGTGTGAAAGATTCTCGCGGGGAATCAAGGAGTCAATCAGACTCAAAGGGAGATTAAGAATGATCCTTAGACCGGGAGGTCAGGCAGAACCTGTCAAGGTAGGGGTGTTGCGTCAATGCTACACATGCACTTCATTATAAATCTCATTCATGATCGAGTTATTGGAGTACTCTTATTCCATACAAAAGATCAAGTTATAGACATTTTCACAAAGACTCTTAAAGAAGCAATTTTTTCCAAACTTCTTTATATGTTAGAAGTTCATGAAGTTGTTATTAAGGGGGGATATGATGTAATGACTCCTTCCTTCTCCTATTGTGCCACCTTTGCAAATCCGTCAATCCTATCTCAAGTTGTTCTTAAGGGGGGCTGTTAGAATATTTAGACACTTCAGATTTATTTAAGATCACCTTGGTCTAATGTGTCATTAGGTAAAAGTATGTTTCTTTAGTATGCATTAGTATGCATTTGTAGTTAGGAAATATGATGGTCACAATATGTTCCCAACATAGAGTAATCTGATGGATTGTATTCTCCTCAATCTTAATGGCTACATTGATCTGTGGATTAACACCTGATTGGTCCATGATCTCTATTTAAATAGCATGGAGGGTCATTTTTCAATGATGGATTGTGAGAAACTCTTTTGTAAATCTCTCTATAATATTTTTCCTTTGCATTAATAAATTTCTCCAAGTGGCCATGTTGGTTGGGGCCATTGATATTTCCCCGTCAATATTTTAACACGTCAAAGCATCGATGTGTTGATATTTGATCTGGTTGTGTGAGTGGTTACCAAAGGTGTTTGTACTATGTTGGAATACCTGTGTTGTCGAACATTGGGGCCCCACACCACATTTATTACCATCATTTGTACTAGACATATTGGCCCTAGGAGAAATATTTTATCAGATTATTTTGCAGGGGTTCAATGCCTCCTTGGTCAAAGATAAAAAGAAGGCATTTATCTTGTATGGATTCCAATTGTCTCAATACTTTGTTAAATATACTACACAATAAAGACATGAGGGTTTAAGTCATTTGGAATATAGGTTTGGGAATGGAAGATACCACAAACATGATCCTAAAGGGTTAGTGTTGAAGCATTATGACGAAGTGGTGGTGTTTGATGATGAGGTTTTTACAGAGAATTACCACAGTTGGGATGAATTTATTCAAATAAAATCTAAGACAAATCTTACTGTTTTAAAAACAATGTCCATGGATGAGAAAGTAGAGGTCATTAATAAAATCGTTGAAGTTTATATTCAAGGAGTGGTAGCTAGGAGAGAGAATTAATAAGATATAAGAGAGGAGTAATTTAGATTGAAAGTAGAGGTTGAACGAGCATCGTGTGATACAGAGCAAAATGGGATAGCACAAGAACTAGAAAAATAGAGAAAAGTTGAGGCAGAACTAAGAAAGAAACAAGTAGAACAAGTTGTTCAAGGGGAATTAATACAAGGAGAGGTTAGCACAGAACTAGGATTGGATAAAGGGGAGAAACAAGGAGGCCAACCTACATTAGTGATATCAATTGATGCATTGAAATGTGTGTCTATCACAGGGATTCCTTCTCTTAAATTTGTGGACCTTACTAAGGATGGTGATGATGACGATACGAATCTGGTGAAGGTCCTAATCCTGGATGAGTCTAATATAGAATAGGGAGATCACTTTTATTCAGTCTGCAACTAGAGGGAACATCCTTAGATACCAATGATGTGGAGAAATTTCCAGCACTAGATGTAGAGGTGTCATAGACACTCAAATAATAAAAGGAACAAGAAAGTGAAGAAGGAATAGAGAGTGAGGAAAAAATCACAGAGTGTTAGGAACCAAATATAAAAATAGCATAAAAACCTTAGAATAAGTACTCAACGCCTTGACAAAGAGATAAATTCAGATAATAATCCTCTTCAAGGGGGAAACCTCCTTATACATCATATGAATTCACAAATACAAGATGATTCCAAATGAAAGGTATCCTTGGTATATATAGGAGACTAGGAGGTACAATTACAACTAATGGACCCAAGCCGACATAAATAAAATAACAATACTAATATAATATGCCCCAATTAAGGGGTAATGTGCCACTATTTAGGGATTAACATGCCCCTCACCTTCATACAAGTTTTGTCTGCAACGCTTGAGTAATTATGGATGCTTCTGTATAAAAGACTCATCTTCCCAAGTGGAATCTTTAGAAGGCAGTTTCTTCCACTTAATGAGATACTCTGAAATGGATCTATTCCTCAGCTGGAAAATTCTTGTGTCAGTGATAGATTTAGGGTCCAATATGATTTTTCCTTCCTCATCAAGTTCTGGAAATATAGTTTGAACTGGGATCTTGTCACCTATAACCTTCTTTAAACATGAAACATGGAACATTGGGTGTACTCATGAAGATGTAGGCAACTCCAATTTGTATTCCATAGTACCAATATTTTGCAACACCTTATAAGGGCCATAGTACTTTGGTGATAATTTATTATCCTTCTTATCTTGCTTTAGGGGCATCTGTTTGTATGGTTGTAGTCTTAAAAATAGCAAATCACCTACTTCAAAACTTCTTTCACTACAATGTTGATATGCTTGTTGTTTCATGTGATTATGTGCCATGGTCAGGTTATCCTTTAAGAGTTGGAGAACATTTTGTTGATGCTCTATGTGATATTCCATTGCTTGAACCTTATATTTTTATTTTAGAGAAGAAGTGATAGACGGTGGGTGATATCCATAGAGCGCCATAAATGGTGTCATTTTTGTTGCAGTATGAAAGGAAGTGTTATACCACCATTCTACCAAGGGTAACCACTTGAAACATTGTGTTTGTTTATCAAAGACAAAGAAATGAAGGTATCCCTCCATACATTTGTTCACTTTATCAGTTTTTCCATCAGATTGAGGATGATAAGATGAGCTATGAGCCAATTGAGTACCCAAACAAGAAAATAATTTTGTCCAAAAATGTCCAGTGAAGATGGGATCTACGTCACTTACAATAATCTTTGGGATTCCATGTAGCTTTTGAACTGTCTCCATGAATGCAGTGGAAATTGTACTGGATTTTAAAGGATGAGAGATTCATGCACAAAAGTGTGTGTACTTGGTTAGTCTATCAACAATCACCATGATGACAATCTTTCCTTCAGACTTTGGTAACCCTGTGATGAAATCCATGGAAACGTCCTCCTAGAGATGACATGGGATGGCTAATGGTTGTAAAAGACCTGGGGTATGAAATCCATGGAAACCTCCTCCTAGAGAAGACTTGGGATGGCTAATGGTTTTAAAAGACCTGGGGTATTAATTGTTTCCACCTTATTTTGTTGGAAAACCAAACATTCTGCCACAAACCTTTGAACATCAGTTTTAAGGCCATCCCAAAAAAATCCTTCTTGACCCTCTGATAGGTTTTCAAAAATATTGAGTGCCCTCCTATCGGAGAGGTGTGCAATTCTAAAAGTACCTTTTATTTGAGTTGGGAGTTCTTACATAAATATAAGTGATATAAGTACCATAGTGAATCATTTTTCCATGTAAATGTATCTGATGCACTAGAATCTTGTTTCAACCTTTGAATGAGAGTCCATACTTTTTCTTCATTCTTCCATTCATCCCTTGCTTCTGTTATCCAATCAAGTTGGATGATTGAGATAGCACATAGAAATGCCTCAAAATGTTCATCCTTTCTTGAGAGTGCATCTACCACAACATTTTTCTTCCCTTTTTTTGTATATGATTTTAAAATCATAACCCAACATCGTGGTCGTCCATTTTTGTTGTTCTTCTAAAGATAGTATTTGTTCCAAGAAGTATTTAAGATTGTCATGATACGTTTTGACCTTGAAGTGCCTACCTATTAGGTAAGGGTTCCATTGCTTCAATGCATGTAGTATTGCCATCATTTCCTTCTCATAAATGGGTTTTCATAAGTCCTTTCCCTTGATTTTATGACTTTCAAAAGCAAGGGGCCTTCCTTATTGCATTAGAAAAGAACGAATGCCATTTCCTGAGGCATCACATTCCACAATAAAGGTTTTTGTGAAGTCTGGTGTGGTCAAGACATGAGATTTTCACATCGCCTATTTAAGTTGTTCAAAAGCTTGAGTTTCCTATGGATTCCATCAAAAATCATCTTTCTTAGTTAATGTTGTTAAAGGTGTTGCTATTCTTCCATAGTTCCAAACAAACTTGTGGTAGTAACATGTCAAACCCAAAAATCCTCTAATATTCTTCAATGTTTTGGGAATCGACCAGTCCATCATGGCATTAATATTGTTAGGGTATACCTTGACACCTTCATGAGATACAATATGGCCCAAATAATCAACCTCCTTCACCCCAAAGAAACATTTGGATGGTTTGGCATATAATTGTTTCTCCTTTATTAGTTGTAGCACATGGTCAACATGTCGAACATGATCCTCCCAAGACTTGTTATAGATTATTATATCGTCAAAAAATACTAACACAATTTTTCGAATGAAGGGCTTGAAAATAGAATTCATCAACCCTTGGAATGTGGAAGGTGCATCCGTAAGGCCAAAAGGAATGACCAAAAATTCATAATGGCCTTCATGAGTTCAGAATGTTGTTTTTTGGATATCTGCTACCTTAATTCTAATTTGATGATACCCTGAATGGAGATCCAACTTTGTGAAGTAGATTGCTCCATGTAGTTAATATAACAATTCATCAATGACAGGAATGGGAAACTTATCTTTAATGGTGATCTTGTTGAGCTCTCTATAATATCGACACATACGCCATCAACCCTCTTTCTTGAGTATCATTACCACCGGTCTAAAGTAAGAACTTTGGCTAGGTCTAATAATTCCAACCTCTAACATTTCTTCAACCATGCGCTCAATTTCACTCTTATGGGCATAAGGGTATATGTAAGTCCTGATTTTACGAGGAACACTCCCAAGAATTAGGTGAATAGTATGATCATGATTGCAAGTGGGTGGAAGAACTCTGGGAATATCTTCAAATAATTTGGAATTCTTATCAATTATCCCTTAGAGATATAGGGTAATAGATGGCTTAGATGTTTGAACATCTAGTGAGCATAGTTGTACAATTACACCCTAATTCTCCTTTTTCAATAATTTTGTCATACCATTTGAGATTATCACCTTAATGGGTTTCCCTATGAGACCCCTTAACTCAATATCCTTTCCTTCCAATGAAAATTTCATGAAAATTTATTGAAAATTAAAATCCATTGTTCCCAATGATTGTAACCATTGGACTCCTAGTACGACATGAACACCAACCATGGGTATATAAATCATTGGAATATTCATTACATATTCCCCCATAGTAAGATTGATCTTATGGAATTTTCCTGAGCAATTGATAGTTCCTCCATTTGCAATCATTACTTGAAAGTCTGGCACTGGATATATAAAGTAATTGAGAGCTTTGGCTAATTTATTGTGAATAAAATTATGAGTACTACCAGAATCAATTAAGACTATTACTTTTTTTTCTTTTTGATATATCCTTCAATATTGAGGGTTTGAGGAGTGCTAATTTCAGCCAATGCATTACATGATATGTTGGGAGTCAACTCTTCAGAATAAATATCTTCTACATTTTCATCTTGAGATGGTTCTTGTTCTTGTTCTTGTTCTTTTTCTTCTTCCTCTTCACAATCTATGTAGAATAATTTCTTCTCACCACACTTATGTCCCTTACTGAACTTGTTGTCACAATTAAGTCATAAACCTTTTTTCTTTTATTTCCTCCAATTGTTGAGGTGTCAACCTTGTAGGTTGAGGTGGTTTATAAGAAAGAAAATTATTCTCTCGATAGATGTTATGAGTGGTCCTTCTAGTAGCCATAGCCATATTTTTACTTTCAACATTTCTCGCCACCCTGAACAAATTCTCCAATGATTTGGGTTCCCAAAGGAGAACCTCATGTTGATTGTTATCCTTTAAAGTTCTTATGAATACATCAATTAGGTGCTCATTTGGAATATATGTTACCTTTATATTCAATATTTGTAAATTCTCAATGTGCTATGCAATTGAACCCTTTTGCTTGAGATTTATCAATTGGTTGAAGAAGGTATTGCTCCTTGTATCCTTATAGTGTGTTATCATTTCTTCCGTGAAAATTGTCCAAGTGACAAGTGATTTGCGAGAATAAATCCATTGATACCACAAAAATTGATTGGGTTCTAAATATAAAGACGTAATTCGTACCTTTTGTGTGTGGCATATCATGTGCATCAAATAACTGCTCCATCTGGAGTATCCATGTGATTGGATTCTTGCCATCAAACTTCCTCATATCGATCTTAGGAAAGCAGTTGGTCTTCAACCCAAAGTTGGAGTTTCTCTAGTCTTGATTCATCTTCCTTTTGTCCTCATCATGAATTTCATGGGATACATTGTCACTTTCAAGTGGCCTCTCTATTAGAAAAAATTTCAATCCTTCCATGATCTCCTCTTTTAACCCATCCATCTTAGTATCCATTATCACTTCCATCTTATCTTCAGTCAAATCCATCATCCCTTGTAGTTCATATTTTGTTATTTCCTTCTTTTATAAATAATTTATGTCCCTGTGCATTTATTCACCTTCATCAAGAGTCCAAGTAGGGTTGTCTGAAGGATTATTTTGTGTAGAAGTTCCCTTTTTTGGCGGTATGTTGGCCAAGTATCAATGAAAGGTAGGAATTCCTAGTTGACTTAGGTAGAGGTACTCACAGACAAGGGAGTGGCAGGTGCTATAGCTCTCTGATATACATGTGGGGTCCAACAATAGTACTCAACCCAATATCTTAGGCCACTAACTAAGGAGGATTCAACATGCCCTTAGTCGTACTATCCAACTAACCAAGTACTAGAGAGTGATCTCCCCGAGTGTTGTTCTCAGTGTACTATAGCAACAAGATGACTAAAAGGTTTACTCGGTAAGTCTCAGGATTCTAGGGGGTCTCCCAATATGCTAGGTACATGGGAGCTCATATCCATAGTAGTGATGTCTGATGCGCAACCATTCAAAACGGGCCTTCTGATATACTCTAGGTACGTGGAAGAACCATGTAATCCCTAGGTTGTAGCGCTGACTAGTAACAACAACTCCTACATTTAGAGATGTCAGAACACATCTATACCTAAAACAAACCCTATTTTTCTCTCAAATTTATGTGATACTCCTTTTATCCCACTTTATTCTACTTTTGAATCACCCCAGTTGGATCTTCTAGTCAAAAGAATGCAAATTTTCAAAAATAAATGCACCTTTTAAACCTTGATTTGGAGGTTGTTATACTAGTTGATATTTCTTCTGTTGTATCTTTACAATTTCGGCCCTTATAGGTCTAAAATTCCTTTCTATAGTTCTCTGATATGTCCTCTCTGCAATGCCACAGTTCTGATCAAAATTGGATGTGCCAATTGGAAGTTATGGTGACTTCCCCACGCCTTGATGATTTTTTTCCTTTCCATAAGAGCATACTTGTAAAGCATGCCAAGCACACAATATATGATATATTATTCTGAAAATTTCACCATAAATACTAAGGAATGTCCATTATCCAATGCAACTTGTCTCACTTAATTTGGATACTCATTGAAGAAGATATTATTGTTTTACCTGGAACACCTATTTGAGACTAGTTAATAGGACTAATCAACTACCCTATATTACACAAGGTGTATCTCCAAAATTAGGATGACCTAGAAGCTGAAATTTTTACCACTAATACCTTGATAATTCCTATGAATAGTCCCCGATATTCATAGTATGAAGCATCACAGAAAAAAAAAGTAATAGTGAAATTTTTGTGATGACTAAATTCAGGATGATTCAGGAACCTAATCTTCCACGGGCTATATCTCTGAAAGTATAAATCCCTGGAAGCTGATATTTTGACCAAAAGTAATTTTATCCATATACTAAATATCCCCCAAGGAATTCCTTCTGAAACATCCAAGAAAAAAATTCATATTGGAAATTCCAAGGTGTCTCAGATGCAGCAGTGAAACCCCAAGACTTTGATCTTTGAATACCAAATGTTAGGAACCAAATATAACAATAGCATACAAACCTCAGAGTAAGTAATCAACACCTTGAAAAAGAGATAAATTTAGATAATAAGCCTCTTCGATGGGGCAACCTCCTTATACATCATATGAATTCACAAATAAAAGATGATTCCAAATGAAAATGTCTCCTTGGTATATATAGGAGACTAGGAGGTACAGTTACAACTAATGGACCCAAGTCGACATAAATAAAATAACAATACTAATGTAATATGCCCCAATTAAGGGGTAATGTGCTATTATTTAGGGCATAACACAGAGGACACAACAACTCAGCAGAAAAAAATTGAAATAGAAAGAGAGCTTGAACAACATCAGGAAAATACTATAGATGAAAGTAGGCAAGCGAAAGGACAAACCATTTCTCCAACAAATGATAAAATAATTGTCGATCCATCCAATATCTCTTTTCTTAAGGATGGAACACAATAGGCAGTGTCATCTAAAAATAAACCAGATGATACATCATCCCCAGGTCAAATTACTAATACATCTATATGAGAAGGAGTTGAGCACACTAGCAAAACAAATCAGTTCCTTGAAGAGACAAACACTAATAAAATGATAGATGATGAAGTGGAGGAGATGGGAAAACAGGTGGTAGAAATAGAGAAGGTAAAAAACCCCATCCTAAAGCACTTTCACACCCTAGGAAGCATGGGAAATATGTTGGCATAGGGTGACTAGCTGATACCAAATCCCTTAGAGGAATTAGTTGATATCAAGTCAATAGTCTATGAAAGGAAGAGGAAGTTGTTGGTAAAAATAACACGGAGGAAGAGAAAACTAACTTTAGATGGTGATGTGATTCTGACCTCTGAGGAGACCTTGTTCAATGCCAAGAAAGCTAAATTTAGTGAATTTTTAGGAGCACAAATGTCCATATCTCATGCCACAATTAACATAGTGAAATACTATTAAAGAGAGAATGATGCCATGAGGAAATAACTAGAGTCTCTTAGGCATCAAGAAAATTATTACAAGGATACCACATAGGCAGTGTTGATCCTGAGGACAGATTTATTAGAGGTGTATGAAAAATATAGGTTGGTTAGAGATGCCTTTATGGAAAATTTTATAAGATACCAAGAAGAAAATCTGGTGTGCATAGTAGCACACAAGGAAATACTGAAATGGGTTGAAAGAGTGCATAGGACCTTGAATTGGATTGAGTATATTAGATCAATTTAGAAAGGTTAAGGAGAAGAAGAGCATGGCATCAAAATTATCACCAATGGCAGCATGGATAGAATACAAAATATTGGGTTCAATCTGTTGTTTAACCAAAGAAAATAATGCAGGAAATATGGGATGAATGCCTCAAGAACTAGGAGACAATTGATGAGGTAATGGAAAAAATTTAATTCCCCAAGTTCGGGTCGCTCGAAGATTTTCAGGACATCGACGATATAATGAAGTATCACATAGATAGTGACTACAGGTATGATTTGGATGTTCATATGTTGACCAATATGGAATGGGGACAAATAAAAAGATGCATGGGAGACATGATCAAGACAGTCGTTATCTTGGAACGATGGATTGCCAATGTGGACAAGTATGTACAATGCACTTGGGATATGAGAGAGATACTCAACGCACCTATGGATCAACATTACTTCCGTTACATGCACACATGTAAGGATCTCTTATCTAAGTGAGTCAAATATGACAAGGCACATTAAATAGATCATTCACCTCATGCATGAGAAACAACTTGGAGAGAGCATGTTGATTAGTTCACATTACTTTTGAATTTGCTTAAAATAGCTTTAGTATTATTTTTAGACATTTTATATTTTAATAGATAAGAGAACCGATCATGCACACCAGGTTAATGGTTCTTGTAAGAATTTTTTTGGATTAGCAGAGGAAATTATTTTCCAAGTTTAATTCAGAAGCTTGGAAGGAGACAAGGTGAATTTACTGAATCTATGCATCCTTTCTCATGAGTGTATTTTTCTGCAATTTGATTGAATGTTACAGGTGTCTAGTTATATTTTAATCACTTTTCAATTATCTCAATTGATTAATAATTTTATGGGTAAATTTTGGTGAAACGTAAGATTATTTGATAATTAGTTTTATGTTATGTGAATTTTAAAAAGTATAGAACTATTTATTTCTTATCTTGCATTGTATATATTTCTCCATGCATGTTAGTTAATCCTATTTTCTTAAGTACTATCTGGTAACTGGTAATATTCCCTTGGTATTATTGCTCAAGAAATTTAGATATCCATAAATGGGTATATGTTTGCATTAAATATCATAACAAAAGGAAAATGGTGTAGAAGGAGACATATTTTAATATTACATGATGATGTCAGGAAGGGTATGCAGATATATCTGCCAGAGCTATGGATGCTCGCTAATAGCGAAGCAGGGTCTATGATATCAAGGTGACTTTGTTGGGGCTATGGATTCTCACCAGAAACAAAGAAACACTAGAAGAAGGTTTCAAGTGCTTAGAGGTTGGAAACTTTACTTTCTCCTATCAGTGGTGATAGTCTATCTAGTTTTGTCTATCTTTAAGTTCCCATAGCTAGATATGGTTGATAGTTCCTTGGATTATATGTATAAAAATTTATAAATGGATTTTGGGTTTTTATCTCAGATCGGAGTCTACTCCTGAAACTTCTATATCATTATGTCTAAGGTAAAAGTCTGAGATTTTATATTCTCCCAACGAATCTCCATTTGTTGAGACCTAAACACACCCTTTGAAATATTAGTCATTTCAACGAGTACCACTTATTTTTTTATTCTTTATTATTAGTTTAGCTTGTTTACGCTTTGTTTTATGTATTTCTCTATGATCCCTCTCAGTCGTTTGTGTTTCAAGATTGAAAAATATTTTCCTATATAGAAGAGAACATCTAACTTCCTAAGTTAAGTAGAAGGGGGGTCGGGACTTACGAATTTATGAAAAAAAAGACAAAAACAAATCCCATGAGAATCTTGTTTTCCCCGATATTGGTAGGCACTTGGTTGGAACCATTAGAACATTGGGGGTCGGCAAGACCTTTTAACAAAATTTTGGAGAAAGGTGGGAAATCTTGTCGATTTTCGATGAGGTTCGTTCATCGGCATCAACCGATATATATTGTGGAATATAAAGGAATCCTAAATATTGTCGATTTTGATCGAGCTGCAGGAACATAAATGATTCCCATCCATATGATACAAACACTTGATTAATATTGATCGTCGATGGATAAGATAGGATTCGTTTGATTTTCATAAACCAAAGATCCACGCCATTTGTTAGACAGGAGTTTCATACTTCCATGTCACCTGCCAAGTGGACTTTCATACAAGGCACATCACCTACCACATCACTAAATATGTCTCACCCCTTGCCACATCATACTACCATGTCACTTTCCACGATAGCTAACACATCACACAATATGTTAGATCTATACGATTTTCTCGATTGTCATCAATGATCGGGGGGTTTTGTTTGTATGTGTGACACACCAACACTTCATTTCACCGATGTCGATGAGCACACCGGTCATTAGTGAGTTCATATTAAACATTTTAAACGGTTAGAATAAATTATTTTCACCGACTGTAGATGTTTTATTAGCGTTGGTCAATCCTCTTTCAAAGAAAAAAAAACTATGCACTCGCGCTTATTTTTGTCGATGGTCGATCACCATGAAATCACTCTATATTGAGATCATTCATCTCGTGATGTATTTTAATCTCTTATGTTGAAAATTTTGGTGTAAGATTCATTGCACAAAGGTTCCATACCTATGAGTCACCCTTGTACATGGTTGCATCATCACACCCCCTGACCAGTCATACCTTGCCACGTCAACCTCTATAATTTCATCTAAAATTTTAGTTGACACATCATATGCCACATCATGGTAAGGGTCCATGTGTCTCGACACATCACCATTCGAAAATAAACAATGTGTGCCAATGGGAAAGGTGGTTATTATATAAAAACAATTGTCGAATTTGATGACAAAAGTTGGAATAAAGACGGCTTGAAAGGGTCGATGGCCTCAAATCATTGATCCCCGATTACGTAAGACACTACGCACCAAAATGACCTTTTTTTGAACTCACAGATGAAATAAATAACATGTCTTTGCGTCGCCATATGATATAAGGATTTAATTTCAAGAGTGGCATGTAAATGGGTGCATTTAAACTTGAATATATGTGCAATACCATTGTACTTTGTCTTTTGTGGTTAGATTTGACTACTAGAGAACTAGAATATATGTGCATAACTGATTTCATTCGGTATTGTTTCTATTGATTGTGTGAAGAAGAGCCTATGCAGTGAAAATATTCTACATTGAAGAACTATGTGTTTCTATTGTATCTTTGTTGACTCACAACATCTTGTGTTTTATAAATGGTAAGCCTCAGCGATAATTTCTCTATATGTTATCAAGTACACATTTAACGTGAGTAATTTTTGTGGATCCTAGGAAATGAAAATGAATTATGGCATGATAATTGTTCATTTTGCAAGAAAATTCCACCTCAAGGGAGTGTCTCTCAATAGTCTCTAAAGATTCCCAAAGGGAAAGGCGCCCACCTCAGCAAAGCATCAAACCTTACACCCACCGAAGGGGTGGAACAGGCACCAAAAGTATAATCTATAATTCTATTCTACTGAAGAAGGTCTTCATCTAGTCACCGTAATACAAGGATATAGATCCAAACACTAGAACCAAGGTATTTCTTCCCTCTTGGAATGAATTATTTAAAAAATTAAATCATTTTGACTACCCAGAGTTCACAGCTCACAATAACGCAAATATTAGATCCATATATGACCAAGTTTTCCCCAACATCGGTCATTCTTTGCTACACATAGTAGTTTTTAGGTCCCATATTCTACCCTAAATAGAATATTTGGAATGGATCATAATTCACAGTGATGTTGTAAAATGTTCCATCAGTGACGAACAAGGAAAGTGCGTCAGAATTTTCCTACCGACAGAAGTTAGAAAATATTACAAGCTTTGGGAACCAAAATCCAGATTAAATAATGACTTTGTGGTAGATTTCCATGTGAATTATGATGTGAGAAATTTGATGGTGTCTTGGTGGAAGGAAGATAAGAAGTTCATCAATTGGACCTCAAGATGGTATGGTATGAAAAATTTGAGAGAACCCTACATGTATTTAATGGTCCTACTTTGTAGACTATATGGTGAGAAGGATTGGTCAAGGTTCACTAAGTTCTAGATGACACTAGCATACACCATGGAAATGTCGAGAGGTGTGTTCAACTTGGGTTCCATCATAGCGAAGAAAATCAACACAAGAATATATCAAGTGAAGATCTTGAACCGGGTGAAGTACCTTCATTCTACATGGCTTCTTACCTTTTATATGTGGTATGTGAAATGAATGTATTTTCATAAATGAATTTGAGTTGGCATGTGTCTAAACTTATTGTGCATGTGTACTTTACTATCTTATGGAAGAATATATATAAGAATTCATATCCTATGATCTGTGATTATTCTTATCCAAAGTATATTTCATTATTTTTCGTCAAGAATGTCCAAGGATTTCCAGGCAAGCCAAGAATATCATCTCACTTATTGGAAATTGGTATCTTGAAGAGAAATGCACTTGCTTTAGGATTTTTGGAGCCACTGGGGCCCCACATTTATTACCATCCTATGTACCAGACAGTTTGGCCCTAGGATAAATCTCTTATCAAACTATTCTGCAAGGGTTCAATGCCTCCTTGGTCAAAGATAAAAAGAGAGAGTTTATCCCGTATGGATTCCAATTGGGTCATTACTTTGTTAAATATATCGCACATGAAAGACAGGAGAGTTTAAGTCATTTGAAATACAAGTTTGGGACTGGAAGATACCACAAACATGATCCTAAAGGGTTATTGTTGAATCATTATGAACAAGTAGCGATGTATTAGCCTTATGATCTTGACAAGTTTGATGATGATTTTTTTTAAAGAGAATTCCCATAGTTGGGATGAAATCATTCAAAGAAAATCTCAGCCAAACCTTACTATTTTTAAAACCATGTCCATGGATGAGAAAGTAGAGCTCATTAATAAAACCGTTGAAGTTGTTGTCCGAGGAGTGGTATCTGAGAGAAGAATGAATAATCTAGAAGAGCATAGGAAGTTACATTGAAAGCAAAGGCCAAACATGCATTCCATGAGGCGGATCAAAACAGGATAGCACAAGACCTAGAAAAACATAGAAAAGTTGAGGAAGAACTAAGAAAGTAAGAAGCAAAACAGGTTGTTCAAGGGGAATTAATACAAGGAGAGGTCAGCATAGAACTAGGACAGGATAAATGGGATATAAAAGGAGGCCAGCCATAGTCAGTGATATCAATCTAAGTGTTGAATGATATTCCTGCCACAAGGATTCCTTCTCATAAAATTTTGGACCTTACTAAGGATGATGATGATGATGATCTTGATATAGTGAAGGTCCCAGTCCCGGATAAGTCTAATACGACTAGGGGAGCTCACTTTCAGTCATCTGCAACAAAAGTGAACACCCTCAGATATCAATGATGTGGAGAAAGTTCCAGCACTAGGTGTAGAGGTGCCACTATCACTCAGAGAAGAAAAGGCTCAAGAAATTGATGCAGGAAAGGAGAGTGAGGAACAAAGTACAGATGATGTAACACCTAAGCAGGAAAAAAATAAAACAGAAAGAGATCCTAAACAACATTAGGAAAATACTACATATGAAAGTAGGAGAGTGGAAGGAAGGACCATTGCTCCAACAAATGAGGAAATAATTGTCAATCTGTCCACTACCTCTTTTCCCAAGGATGGAACACAACAGGAAGTGTCAGCTGAGAATAAACCAAATGATACATCATCCTTAGATCAAATTACTGATATATCTAGAGTAGAAGGAGTTGATAACAATAGAAAAAAATACCAATTCCCTGAAGATCCAATAGTCGAGAAAATGACAGATAAAGAAATGGAGGAGTTGGGAAAGTAGGTGGCAGCAATAGAGAAGGAAAAAAACCCTGTCCTAGATAACTTTCACACCCCAAGAAGCATGGGAAATATGTTGGCATGGGGTGACCAGTCGATACCATATCCATTATATGAAGTAGCTAATATCGAGTCAATAGTCTATGACAGGAAGAGGCAGTTGCTGGTAAAAATAACACAGAGGCAGAGAAAACTAAATTTAGACAACACTATGAGTATAACCTCTAAGGAGACCTTGCTCAATGCCAAGAAAGATAAATTTAGTTAATTGATAGGAGCACTAATGTCTATATCTCATGCCACAATTGAAAAATCCAAATCAAATGAAAGAGAGGTTAATGCCATGAGGAAGGAATTAGAGTCTCTTAGGCATCAAGCATATTATTACAAGGATACCACACAGGCAGTGTTGATCCCGAGGGCATATTTATTGGAGGTTTATGGAAAATATAGGTTGGTTAGAGATGCCTTTATGGAAAATATTATAATATACCAAGAAGAAACTATGTTTTTTGCAATATCACACAAGGAAATGCTTAAATGGGATGAAAGAATGCATAGGAACTTGAATAAGATTGAGTATATAAAAGAAATTTAGAAAGGTCAAGGAGAAAAAGAGCATGGCATCAAAATTATCATTGATGATAGAATGGATAGAATACAGATGGAATCGAATATTGGGTTTAGTTTTTTATTGAACCAAAGAAAATAATGCAGGAAAGATGGGATGAATTCCTTAGGAGTTGGGAGAAAATTGATGAGGTAATGAGAAAAATTCAATTCCCCAAGTTCGAGTCACCCGAATATTTTCAAGACATCGATGATATAATGAAGCATCACATAGATAATGACCAAAGGTTTGGTTTGGATGTTTGTAGGATGACCAATTCTGAACGGGGACAAATCAAAATATTCATGGGAGACACAATCAAGACAACTACCAATTTGGAATGTGTCACTGCCAATGTGGGCAAGTATGTACAGTGCACTAGGGATATGAGAGATATTGAGCACACTTATGGATTAGCATCGATTCCTTTACATGCACACGTATGAGGTAATGTTCTCCTAGTGGGTCAAGTATGACAAGTCGCATCTAATACATCAATCACCTCATTCATGAGAAACAACATGGAGAGAACATGTAGATTGTTCACATTACTTTTTGAATTTGCTTAAAATAGCTTTAGTACTATTTTTAGACATTCTAACTTTTAATAAATAAGATAATCGACCATGCACATGGGTTTGATGGTTTTTGTAAGAATTTTTTTGGATTAGAATAGGAGGAAATTATTTTCCAAGTTTAATTGAGAAGATCAGAAGGAGCCAAGGAAAATTTCCCAAATTTGTGCATGCTTTCTCATGAGTGGATTTTTATGCAATTTGATTTAATGCTACAGCCTAGTAATATTTTAATCACTTTTTAGTTATCTCAATTGATAAATATTTTTCTGTGTAAAGTTTTGTGAAACGTAATATTATTTGATAATTAGTTTTCTATTATGTGAACTTTGAAAAGTATAGAACTATTTCTTACTTATCTTTCCCCATATACATTTATGCATGCATGTTAGTTAATCTCATTTTTATTAAGTACTATATGGTAATTGATAATATTCCCTTCGTATTATTGCTCGATAAATTTAGATTTAGATATTACTTACTCATCGCTTCTAAGGGTTATCCTGAGCACAGATTTCCTCAAAAAATATTTTATTTTATCTTTCATTTTTCTCCTCTCTCATAATATAGAAATAAAACATAAGAACCAAAAAATATAATCAAGTAGCATAAAGAAATAGTTCAAAATAAACAAATCAGTAAATTTCATCAAACAGTTGGCGGGCCATTAATACAGAGGATCGCACTATACCAAATGGGGAAGAGTCTTATTGGGCCTCATCCTTGGGTGTGATCACTCATGTTGAGTTAAATGGAATCCAATCCCCTCAACAAAGATGGTGATAGAAGGAGTTCCTAATGCATGGTAATCCATAAAAACATCCCACATAAAGTAAATCCATAGCCTAAAGATAATCCTACTTCCAGTACCTCACCTTAGATTGAGGAAAGTTCTGAATCTCATCCTAAAATCCCATATGCAATATCTCACAAGGAATTTAATTCTTTTAGGAGAATCACCAAAGAATACACTAGACAAATATGAACATTACTCTTAACTCCATTACTTCCTCGAAGAAGAAGAACAGTAAGACTCGTTGTGTCCATTGTTGAACATACTTTCGTACATACGGTCAAAGACATAGTGGATTTTTCCTTAATTGAAATAGAACATCCCTTTGTCTTAATCCCTAACATGCCAACAATTACTCTTCCTACAAGTACTTAGTCTAAAACCAAAGAAAACTCGGAATCAAAAGAAGAACAATCTGAGTCAAAAGTTCAAGACTGCGAATTAAATTGCATGGGTGATAATAATGAAGATGATCACCGAGAAAATAACCAACCATGGTTGGCCAAATATGAGATATGCCTTGGATTGTATCAGTCGTCTACATAACTTACCAAGGCATCCAGATAATTTACTACCCAATTTTGATCCTAAAACATATGGATTGTCGGAATGTCACATTAAAAAGTTTATTCTTGCTAACCGATTAATTAATGTACAACATGAGGATGTAGTCTGTCGAATTTTTCCTTAAAACCTTTGAAAAATCAGCTTCCACTTGGTATTTCAATCTCCATGTTGATTCCATAACCAGTTGGACCAAATTTGAAAATGATTTCTTAAGGAAGTTTACAGACAAAACCACAATTGGGGCTCTAATGGCTAAATTGTCCATTGCCAATATGGGCCATGTTATCTCACAATTTGTACTTTGATCAAAGGAAAGGTTAATGGAAGGTAAAATTGGCGTAATGGAGGCTATCCTATCACTTTCACCTCAATAGGATGCATCTTTCTATTTAGGGTTGATGGCCCAGGGGAGACGTCCTCGGTGACCTGGGGGTTTGAGAAGGCAAGGTTAATATGTCTTGTGAAAATGTCCCCTCTCACAAGTCACACTGATCAGAAAGTCTCGGGGTTTTAACCAATGAAGTAGTGAATTATCAAGATGTACCTACCTAGAACAAAGCAACAATAAAATATATCTTTCACAAGTATAACTTGTTGTTAGTACTTCATAAAACCATGGACTTTTTCAATAAAATCAATGGCTGATATAATGGTGAAGAAAACAGAAATTTGCAGCAGAAATATTTATAAGAAAATAACTTCACAATAAGTGCCTTAAAATGGCTTCAAAATGACCAAGAATAATCACTTATTAACATCAAAATACTAGCATTTTTCATAATCAAGTAAGGCAGTGCATTAATCAACTTTTTCAATTGATTTTAGATTCTTTTAGTGACACATACCATGATACCCAGACTCATAACCTCATGGAGAAAGACCCACTGTTGTTGAAGGACCAGGCCGATGGGATGGATGTTGTTGTTGCTGGCAAGGTGTAGGAATTGAAGAAGAAATTTGGGCCCTCCAGGGCCAGGCTTCAGGTCAATATGGCTCTCAGTACTCCATGTCTAGGAGCTATGGGCCTCGAGACATAATCTCCTTAGTTATCCCTAGGCTAGGGGATAACATCTTGCTCCAACTCAGGGACATGTGTTCACCGTAGAGTGCATGAGAACCTCAGCATATCTTGAATGACCTGTGACTTGCTTGATCTCAATAAAAGATTATTAGTAATCATTTGGAGTGGTTATATCACCCATGGCTCATATATGGTATAGTAAATGAAAGCAATCATATATACAAATGGAAATACAACTACTCTAGCATGAAATGCAGATGGTATATGCAATGAATGAAAATGCCTACCTACTTACCTCTACTTACTTGTCGGTTGAATGATAGGTGTAGTCAAATAGCCAGTGAAACCATCCTAGAAATGCCTCATAGTACATGCCTCTGTGCTTGATCATAAAACAAAACAATGACAAGTTAAGCACAAAAATAACATGAGCTAGCAAATGTATGGCATCATCAGAAACCTTAAATTTTAGCTCATGGAGGCGAGAGGGAGGGACAAAATCATGCCAATTCATACTCTCATGAGAGTGCTCAATCCATCTTAGAATGAGATATTGAAAATTCAAAGGTTCAAAAGACTGACTCAAAGAGTCTAAAGGTTGGCCACCTTGGAAGTCTTCACAATCTGAGGTCCGGGAAGGAAATAGCAAGAACCTAGAGGATGACTGATAAGTTCATAAGGGAAGGTTGAAAGAATGAGATGATAGAATTTTTCTTGAGGTATTTAACGTACCCTTGAATTATAGGGTTTACCTCAGAGGAAACTTAATACAAAGGATATACTTCCCAACTACACCTTTAATGACCTAGCAGGATAAGATAGTTGAAGGGGGTTGGAAAACATTATCATGAGGATCCTTCTCTAGGAAAATTATGTCCTTACCTCTATCAAGATTTGAGCGCAACGGTGGTTGATAATATTCTTCATGGAATAAATCCAAGTGATTAGAGGAATAATCATCGAAATATTCAATGTATTGACCGAAAATAACTAGGAGAATATAACACCAAGTCATCCTTAGGTGTCTGAAAAAGGTTTGTAATCATACCATCCCCTTGTTTCCAATTGTCAAAATCAGTAATGTCACATGATAGTTGTAAAGGAAACTTTTGGAAATGATCCTCAATGTATTAAATGGGATCCCCATCATATCCAATCACATCCCATTTACGCTTTCTGACATGTATGAATTCATTAATATTATCAACAACGTCATCATCTTCGTCATAGCATGAAGGGGTTAAAACATCCAACACTTCTTCACTTTCCACATCATAAGGTTAAGAATCATTAAAAATTTGGAAATGGAAATGACTCACCTTGCTTACTTCTTCTTGTGAAGGAGCTTCAAGTATTTGGATAACTTCATCAAAAGGAAGACTTGCTTCTTCATCTTCAATTGTACAACAAAGAGGATCTACCTTGCCTGAAGATTCCATTTCTCCTTCACTTTCTGAATCATAGAATAAGGTATTATCAAAATCCTGAAAAGAAAAGTGACTAACCTCATCCTCTTATTCTTGTGTAGGAGGAATAGGCTCATGGATGGCTTCATTAGAGGGAGGAGCACATATCAATACTTCATCATCATGTTCAGGTTCCATCTCCTCAACCATGTCTTCACTATTCTTGGCAGAAAAATTAGTAATCATTTGCTCCTCCTTGTGGGACTGGAAAACCTCTTTAATATCCTTCCCCTTAGCCTCTTGTTGGTTGATGGTTTGTTCCCCTTATTTTTTTAAATTAGCAGTAAAGGTATCAAGGGAAACTAATCTCTCCAAACTAAGAGTGTCTAGGGTAAAGAGGTGTCTTACTTGGGACAAGGAGATATTTTCCTCTATTCTTGTAGCCATGTTGTGGGCTTCATCTAGCGTTCTTGGGCACTTTTTACTGAGGGGAAACCCTATATGCACTAAGAATGCATTGGTATAGAGATGAATATCGTACTTGTCTTTAGGACGATGGCTTCTAGGAATTCGATATAGTATGTCCTCAAACCTATCCTGGAAGTGTCTGACAGTTTCATTCTTAGTTTTCTTTATATGCTCAAGTATTTTTAGTAGTACGGGAATGTCTTCCAACTGAATACCCCATCTTAAGAGGAAGGTTACTTCCAATTGTTCCATAGTTGTGATGCTAGCATCGGGGAGGTTGTCATACCACTTCCTAGCATTGGCATGAAGAGTGACAGAGAAGAGTTTCATTGCCAAATATTCAGCATCATCACTGATAGGGTGGAATATAAATAAATCCTAGAAATCACTCATGTGATAGTAGGATCTTTCCCCATCACTACCAGTGAATCTAAGGAGCCAATTTTCGTACTTAGGGGGCATTTGCCTAGGGTATCCCAAAATTTCACTCATGTCCAAGGGTTTAAAGTTTCCCATGTCCCATTGAGAAGTCATGGTTGATTTCATCATTAGTGGAGTTGCTAGATAATTTTCTTGAAATTATCAAAGGGGTGAGAGGATCACCCTTAGTGGAGTCGCCAGGTAAGCTTTGAAAAGTAAAGGATTTTCAGGAAAGGCTTACCTAAAAGTGTATTCTTTAAGGAAAATTGACTCAGTGTTCCCCGGCAACAACGTCAAAATGTTATCGCACAATTTGTACTTTGATCAAAGGAAAGGTTAATGGAAGGGAAAATTGGTGTAACTAAGGTTATCCTATCATTTTCACCTCAATAGGATGCCTCTTTCTATTTAGGGTTGATGGCCCAGGGGAGACATCCTCGGTGAACTGGGGGTTTGAGAAGGCAAGTTTAATATTTCTTGTGAAAATGTCCCCTCTCACAAGTCACACTGATCGAGTAGTCTCGGGGTTTTAACCAATGAAGTAGTGAAGTATCAAGATGTACCTTCCCAGAACAAAGCAACAAGAAAATATATCTTTCACAAGTACAACTTGTTGTTAGTACTTCATAAAACCACGAACTTTGTCAATAAAATAAATGGTTGATATAATGGTGAAGAAAATAGAAATTTGTAGCGGCAATATTTATAAGACAATAACTTCACAACAAATTCCTTAAAATGGCTTCAAAATGACCAAGAATAATCACTTATTAACATCAAAATACAAGCATTTGTCAGAAGCAAGTAAGGCAGTGCATTAATCAATTTTTTCAATTGTTTTTAGATGATTTTAGTTCTGCAAAATATGGTTGTAGCTTACTTTAATAACAGCAGCAACAAAGTTAGTAGATTAGGCTATTGTAATGTTAGGAGTGGTTAGTAGAAGGCTTAAGGTATGGGTTTTGATAGTTTTTTTTGTCAAATCACTCAATAACAAGTCTTAGATTAGTGCCTTTAGGGTAAATGGAGTCTTTTAAGTAGTAGAAAATCTTGAAGGAAAATATGATAGTAAGAGAACCAAATACAAGAGAGCTCAATAGTTGAAGTGTTGCTAACCCAAGGATTCAACTACTAAACCCTAGGGGGGGAATAGATACTAGGGTGTAGGTAACCCTAGGCCCTAGTATTTTTCCTCCTTATTTATCTCAAGGATGAAGTAAATGATGGATTATATGAAGAAAAATGTGCTACGGTTTTGCAATGGCAAGGCCCTTAGCAAAAGCTTCAATAAAATTGGCTTCTTGGAAAAATGTAGTAGGTGAAAGATCTTAAGGCAAGGACAATAACATGTGCTTAGCCTCCTAGGGTTTTAAACTAGAAATTTCATAATCTTAATGTAAATTCAATATAAACATAACTATAACCATTCAATGAAGAAGAATTTCAGAAATCTTACTTACATTCATCAAGAATCGTCAAGCCAATACCTTAGTTGAACACTTCCACCAAGAAAATTGCCAAAATAATCCAAAACAAGCCTCCTTCAACAAGTGCACACTAAATTTCAGTCATGTAACCGCAAATAGGTCACAAATTTCAGACCTCACCAAGTGTGAGTGAAAGATGATCTAAAATACAAGGGAAAAAACCCTTATTTATACAGTTTCAATGACCAGAATTAGGTCAAAAAGGCTGAGATGGCCAGTTTACATGTAATATCTAGTTTTTTAAATAAATGACATAATAAAACCCTAAATCAATAAGAAAAGGTGACTTCATGCCCTTTTAGGGCGACGTTGGGCCCTTTTAGGGAAACGTTGGCCTCCAGGAGAAAAACGTTAGGCCTCCTAAGGCCTCTGGATCAAACCACACATGCCACTTGGCACACAACTGCCTCCAAAGTGTCCAAAATGTTGGGTGATGTCATGGGTCACATGGGTGACTTCATTGGCCTTTCAAGGCCTACTTCATAGTGAGAAGGGAAAGACCGCCCTAGGTCCAGGCCTATCAGGATGTCTCTGGTGGAACGTCCTCCTCTCTCTCTCATTTAAACCTATGATCTGTCTCAGCATCTATCTGGTGGGATTTTATCCCTATGGAGGTCTGAACTAATCATCTCCCCATGTGTACCTATCATTTGGGTGTGGCCCTACAATAACAACAAGTACACCCTATGTTGGTTATTTATCTATCCGTCTGAGTTTATATCCTTATCTTGAGTGACCCATGGTTCATGTCTACTTGGGGTTCCAACAAAGCCTCTAAAACGATCGGCCCTCCTAGTAAACTAGAAAGAAATGCAATGCACGGAGTGCACTGCACAGTATCACCTGAGATAGTCTTAATGGGTCGTTGCAATACTCATGTGTTTTCATCCTAGGATTGAGTAGAGATCTGATAAATGTGCGTTGAGAGTTTTACTTTAACTTATTAATGC
The DNA here is from genome assembly GCA_000966675.3 of Picea glauca. Taxonomy (NCBI): domain Eukaryota; kingdom Viridiplantae; phylum Streptophyta; class Pinopsida; order Pinales; family Pinaceae; genus Picea; species Picea glauca. The sequence goes on along the minus strand of JZKD02S0804260.1, from coordinate 149,202 downwards.
AATAAATTGTTATTCATGATTATGCATGGAATATATTCAACTCATTCATTTAGCATCTCAACAACTACTGAAGATAGTAAGAAACACATGCATTCAATCACATAACATAGGTTTTACCATGGTTCACCCCCTTCTGGTCTATGTCCACAAAGATCTGGATCTCAAGGTCTTTTATTATAGCAGTTCCAAAACTACAACAACGTGCGCTTTACAACTTTTCTCAGTCGGGTCAAGATCTATTGTGAGGCGAACTAGATCACACCAGGCTCCACAGCCTGTGATATAACCCTCAATATCCACCCTCCTTACTCCTCTCCATCTCAACAACTTACAAAATTAAGTCGTATAGCAAAATATTACAATTATATATCAAAATAGGACTCCTCCCCTAGACTCTCTATATATCCTCTGACTCTGGTCTCTACTTCATCGTTAGCCCTTTCTATGAGACCTAGGTATCTATATTTATATGTTTCTGGCTCGCCAACCATTACAATGTATTGCAAAAACCCTAACCCTAACATCGTTAGTTCTTCTATGCATGCACGCGTGTTGCTCTTCCTTCTAGCTGTCACTTCCCTCGTGCATGCCTTCTTTCCAAAAATAGCCTTTCTTTCTGCTTTGGCTTACTTCCAACAGACCCACAACACTGACATGTGGCTCTTCCGGAGCCACCTAACCTTTGTGTGCTTCGTTGTTCTCCCTGTTATCCCCGATATCTAGGGATAACTAGGAGATCATGTCTCGAGGCCCACATGGTCCTAGACATGGAGTACGAGAGCAGATTGACTTGAGCATGGCCCTTGAGGGCCCA
>JZKD02S0804260.1:75510-94619 GCA_000966675.3 Picea glauca | reverse complement strand
GCTAGTGTTTTCATGCCTACAACAACTAAGTCTTATGCAAGAGTTAGGATTTGATTTAATTTTCTTAGATTAGAGTTAGATGCCTACTCCTGCATATATTTTGCTGGCATCATCAAAAGATTACGAGCATCCCTGGTTGATATTAAATCGTTGAGAATTTATACGACATAAATTGCACTCAACACCAATCACGATGGTGACTAGCCATGGTTTTAGTAAGTATTCCTTCAATAACTTTATTAGTGCTTTCAACTTGCCCATTTTCTTGTGGATGGTAAGGTAACGTAATCCTGCGGCAAATATTATACTTCTTGGTAAGTTATGTGATCAATTGGAAAGTAAATTGAGGTCCTCCATCTGTGATATTTATTTTGGCACTCCAAAGCAAACAAATATATCCTTGAACAAAAACTATGCAACATCTTTTTTAGTGGCTTTGATGAGTGCTTTGGCTTCGACCCATTTGGTAACGTAGTATGTGTAAACCAAGAAGTAGGTCTTCTAATGGGATGTGGGATTGATGGGCCTCATAAATTCAAGAGCCCACTTCTCAAAGGGTTCGATAACCAATTGAAATTTTAATGGCATTTCTTATGATCGAATGGGTTGGCCCATTTGTTGGAAACTATCACATCCATGTACATACTTTTTGGTGTCCTGGAACAGAGTAGGCCAGTAATATCCCATGCAAAGTGATTTGTAACCTGTTCTTTTATTAGCAAAGTTCCTACCACAAGGCTCATTGTGGCAAGATTTCATAATATCATGGATTTCATCTTCTCTTTTACACTTCTAGATCTCAAGATCAGGGCATGTATAAAAGAGACATCCGCCTACCCAAGAATATCGGGCACTTTGTTGAATAATATTTCATCGTTCTCTAGGAGAGAGGTGGTGTGGTAGTTTTCCTGCAACAATATAATTAGCAATATATACATACCACGGTGATTGAGTAGATACTTCAAATAAGTGCTCATAAGGAAAATAATCCTCAACAGGGGAGTCATCACTATTGTTGGTAAGCCTAGAAAGGAAGTCTGCAACGAAATTATCTTTTCCAGTCTTGTCCACAATAGTGATGTCAAATTCTTGTAGTAAAAGTAACCACCTGGTAACTCTACCATTTGTGACAGATTTACTCATTAGATACTTAATGGGAGAATGGTTTGTATGTATGAATACTTGGTATCCTGTGATATAATTCTGGAATTGTTTAATAGTGTGAACAACAACAAAGAATTATTTTTCGGTTACCGCATAATTTAACTCGATAGGAGTCGAATTTTTGTTTATGTAATAGATAGTGTATGGGTTTCATTCTTCGCACTGACCTAGTACAATGTCGATGGAAGCATCCAAGGCAGATGTAGAAATATGGAATCGCAAAGTCCAATTAGGCCCTCGCAAGATGGGTGCTTCAGATAAGTGTTTCTTCAAATCTGTAAGAGCAGTTTGGCATTTGTCAATCCATATTAATTTTTTATTCTTTGAAAGTAATGCAAATAAAGGAGATGCAATTATGGAGTAGTTTTTAATGAAATGACGATAATAACCAGTCTTTCTTAAAAGGAGATGCACCTCTTTTTCTGATTTCAGAGGAGGAATTTTCAAGATTACCTCTATTTTAATTAGATCCACTTGTATCCCTGCAGAAGAAATATAATGACCAAGTACAAATCCCTCATCCATCATCATATGGAATTTTTCTATGTTGAAGGATAGATGAGTTTGTTTACATCATTTCAAAAAAAAATCAAGGTTATCCGTAGGTATGTCAAATGTATTGTCATAGGGCATGAAATCAAGCATATAAATCTTGAGAGAGTCATTAACCAAATCTGAAAATATTCTAAATATAGCCCGTTGGAAAGTAGCAAGTGTGTTACAAAGCCAAAATGAGAGGAATAAGTAGGAAAATGTTCCCTAGGGGAAAGTAAAGGTATTTTTGTCCTGATCTTTAGGAGCTATCTAGATTTGGTTATATCCATTGAAACCGTCAAGAAATGAAAAAAAACTTCTTTCCAAACAAGCCATCAAGTACTTGGTCAATAAAAGTCAAATAGAAATGGTCCTTTTGTGTAGTTTTATTCATCTCTCTATAGTCAACACAGATCCTCCATTTTCCATTTTTCTTGGGTACGATGACTAGTGGGGATACCCACTGACTGTTTGAGATTGGGTAGATGAAATGAACATTTAACAATTTATGGAGTTCTTCTTTTATGATCTCTTTCAAGGTTGGTTCCATTCTGTGTTGTGGCAAGTGAATAGGCCGACAATCTTATTTTATATAGATGTGATGGGTACAAAAAATCAAGGTGAATACCCTTCATATCCATGTAATCCCACACAAAGACCTTTTTTGGGTCATGTAATAGTTGGATTAGCCTTTCTTTTTGTGAGAGGGACATATTCATATTAATTTTTAGAGTTTTCCTGGGCTCAATCTCAATTGGGATGCTTTTATGGCTCGGGGTTGTAGGTATTTCTTCTGAGTTCAATCGTCAACAGGAATTTATTAGTTAGGTTTATTCATTACAAAATCTAAAATCTAGAATGTTGGTTGGGTTACAGATGAGGGGTCACTAATAAAGTTGTTGATATTATCATCTTCTATCTCATCCTTGAATCAGTGATCTGGATTTATGAGCGGGACAAAATGAAACCACATATTTATAATGTTAACACAAATACATAGTGAACAATAATAGAGATACAGTAAAACTTGACTTCTATTAAATAAGAAATATGCTGAAAACTATAAAATGCAAACTGAAAGCAAGCTTGCTAGAAGGGTCGTAGCTTATCTCTGAGAAGAGATGTGACGGCTATGCTCATTCGCAAGAAGATGAGTAAAATGAGTCTATAAAGGAATTTTTACAATAAGGATGAATTCCATAACCCTAGACATCCTAAAATCTAACCCTAGGAGATGAAGCACCAAAAGTCATGTGGGCCTCGTTGGGGTAAGTTAGTACATTAACTTCCCAGGGTCGTAACTTTTGCATACAATATTCATTTAGGGTGCATGATAGCTCGTTGGAAAGGTATTGATGAGGATATTAATTTAGGGGGGCCAATTAGAGTCTTTTACTATACTTGGGGTGCATGATCATGAAAAAAATGTTGTTTAGGTCCTCAAACTGGCCCTAGAAGTTAAAAACTGTTAAAAATAGTAAATTGACAAAATTGCTAGAATATTGTTTTGAGCCAGTTGGAAAAGGTGGGTGGCCACTGATATACACTTGGATAAATCCTCCCTCCTTAGGAAGAAATGGTCTCCATTGTGTTGAGTTCCCCCGTCAGATGAGAAAAAAAATTGTTGAATTTGGCCCTGGGTGATCCACTTGCCTTGGTGCAGGAGTTGCCCTACTTTGACAACCCGATAAAGTTGGATACTTTGTTGGTGAGTTCCCTTGACCTATGTGTCCACAATATGATCAGTGGATGCATGTTCCATGCATTCATGGTTGAGCTATGTTGGTTTCAATTGTTTTTCGATCTCCGAGGCGTCCAATAATGGTGGAAAATAAGGCCGAAAGAGGTCCACATTGAAAATTGGGTGCAAAATAAGGAAGGGAGGCATGTTGAGCTCAAAATCATGGTCACCCACAACCTTGGTAATGGTTTAAGGCCCATAATGGAGTGGAAAAATCTTTCCATGAGGCCATGTAAGGTGTTCTTTCTACAAGTGCAAACAAACTTTGTCTCCCACCCGAAACTGGTGTAGCACCTAGTGTTGATCATGGCGTTGCTTGTACTTGGCATTGGACTTCTGTAAAATATATTGAACCTATTGGAGGATGTGTTGGATTCACTGAATGAGTCGGGTGGCTTTGTCAGTTGTAGTTGGAGCATGTGACGAGTTTGCATAGGTGATCACAAGGGGTAGTGCAACATCCATGGGACCCAATGGTTGAAATCCCAACCCCACCTGAAAGGGGTTGTGGTCAATTGAGCTATGTATGTCTCTATTGTAGTTGTGATGAACATAGGGAAGACTCTCATCCTAGGTGTGAGGGTTCTTGGAATTGTACATGTGTAGGATGTGAATGATCATCTAGTTGACGACCTCGGTCTGGTCATCCGTCTGGGGGTGGAAGGAAATGGACTTGGTGATCTTGGTGTCCAGCAGTGACCAAAGGCTCACCAGAGTTTGTTGAGGAACCAAATCTACCAATCTGAGATAATTGTTTGTGGGATCCAAAGTGCACCCACACTCGTTCAATGAAAATATTGGCAGTGTCATCTGTCGTAATTCTCTTCTTGCAAGCAGCCAAATCACCATCTTGGAAAATCGATCAACAACCACAAAAACACAGTCATTTCCCCACCTGGTGGAAGGGAGGCCCTACATGTAGTCCATTGAGATGGATTCCCAGGGCCTGTCAAGAGTAGGAAGAGGAGTGTATAGGCCTTGTTTCTTGATGTTCGGTTTGGAAATAGCGCAGGCAGTGTAGTGTAAGTTTTAAACCTATGAAGTAAAGCAATGCATATATATTCTTAAGCAAAACAAAATTTAATCAATGGCTCATTCACATAGTACACAGAGATTTATACCGGAAACCCTCAACCGAGAAAACCTTTCTTATATTCATTATCTCGAATTTCACCTTTCACCATACAATATATACAATGTTTTTAGGTATTCAGTAGATACCAAAACCCTAATCCCTTAATCCAGGATTAATTTACAAAATTGCTAAAAATAGCAAAATCTGTTAAAAATAGTAAAAACCGCCCAAAAAAAAAAATCGAGGTGTTGTCGAACGCTGCGTGTAACCAAGGGGAGCAATATGGGAGAATCCCAACATGAAACTGCAATAGAAATTGGCAAGGCCTAAGAAGCTTCGAAGCTCAGTGAGCGTGGTTGGGGCTGGCTAGTCACAGATGACTTAGATCTTGGTTGGATCAACATGCACACCATGCGCATCAACAATGTAGCCTAGGTATTGGACCCTGTCCATGTCGAAGGATCATTTTTCCAAGTTGGCATATAGCTTGTGTTGTCACAGGGTGTGCAGAACCTGTTGAATATGTTGCAAGTGTTATGCCCAAGTCTTGTTGTAGATGAGGATTTCATCTAGATACACAACACCAAAATAATTAGTGAAAGGTCACAGAAAATTGTCCATCAACCTCATGAAATTTGTTAGTGCATTCGTCAAACCAAATGGCATGACCAACCATTCAAAAAGATATTCTTTCGACTTGAAGGCATTTTTCCATACATCTATCTATTTTGTTGGGACTTGATGGTAGCCAGACTTTAGATCAATATTACTGAAGTATTTCCCCCCCTTGAGTTGATCAAGGATATCGTCAATTTGGAGAATTAGGTATTGGTTCCTGACTGTGATTTTGTTTAGGGCCCGGTAATCAATGCAGAGTTGCTAGGTCTCGTCTGTCTTTTGCACCAACATGATTGGCCTTCCAGAAGGTGATGAGATGGGTTGTATGTGCCCCTTTTGGACTAGTTCTTGGATCTAACGCTTGATCTCCTCATTTTCTAGCAGAGAGCGACAATAGACTAGCCCATTTGGTAGCAGTGCACCGAGGGTCATATCAATGGGATGCTTGGCCCAACAGTGAAGCGGTACTCCAATAGGTGATGAGAAGATGTTTTTGTATTCTTCCACGACCTTATCCACTTATTTTTGTTGCATGGGGAGGTTGACCATGGAGGCCATGGATGTGGCCACAACCTTTCGCTCACTCTGAGAGTGAATCACGAAGAAGACAAACTTCACGGTCTAAGAAATGACCTTCCTGCATTGCTTGGAAAAGATAAAGGAAATAGCACTAGGTGGGACTACCTCGAGTATCCTATACAATTTATTGTTCAAAGAAATAATAACACTACAAGGTAGAGACTCATATACAGTATGGAGTTTCCATAAATAAGGTTTTCCCAAAATAACATCACAAAATTCAAAGGGAGCAACATCACACAATACCTCATCTTTGAATGGCTTGATGTCATACGACAGGCGACACTGTTGGCTGATGCTTATCCGGATTTTATGAGTAGAACAAAATGACTACATATTATTAACAAGTGCTTAACAAAAACTAAGAGAGATACAGTAAAATTAGTTTTCTATTCAATAAGGAAATAAGCTGAAATTGTAAAATGCAGTGGAAACAAGCTTGTTGGAATGGTGGCGGATTATCTCTGAGAAGAGATGTGATGGTTGTGCTCATTCGCAAGAAAATGATTACAATGAGGCTCTAAAGGAATTTTAACAATAAACAGGAATTCCAAAAACCCTAGACATCCAAAAACCTAACCCTAGGAGATGAAGCGCCAAAAGTCATGTGGGCCCCGTTTAAGTTAGTACATCAACTTCTCGGGGTCGTAACTTTTGCATACGATCTTCATTTTAGGCGTATGATAGCCTGTTGGAAAGGTATCATCGGGAATATTAATTTTGGGAGATCAATCATGCCTTTATCTATTATTGAGAAGCTCAATCTTTAAAAACCTTCATTTAGGCCCTCAAAATAGCCCCGAAAGTTAAAACTGCTAAAAATAGTAAATTGCCAAAATTGCCAGAAAATTGTTTTGAGCTAGTTGGAAAAGGTGGGTGGCCACTGATATCCACCTAGATAAATCCTCCCTCCTTAGGAAGCAATGGAATCAATTGCGTTGAATTCCCCCATCAGATGAGGACATTTCTGCTAAATTTGGCCCCAGGTGAGCCACTTGCCTTAGTGCAGGAGATACCCTACTTTGACGACTCGATAAAGATGGATCCTTTGTTGTCGAGTGCCCTTGATTTGTGTGTCCACAATATAATCATGGGATGCATGTTGTATGCATTCAGGATTGAGATCTGTTGATTTCAATTGTTCTGCTACTTCTGATGTGTCCAATATTGGTGGGAAATAAGGGCGAAGGAGATCCACGTTGAACACTGGGTGCAGACCAAGGAAAGGAGGAATGTTGAGCTCAAAAGAATTATCCCCCATGGACTTGGTGATGGTGTACGACCCATAACGAAGTGTCTGAAGATTTTGATGGGGTCCATTAAGGCATTCTTTCTGCAAGTGCAACCAAACTTGTTTTCCCACCTGAAACTTATGTGGCACCCGATGTTGATCATGGTGTTGCTTGTACTTGTAATTGGACTTCTGTAGGATATCCTGAACCTATTGGCTGATGTGTTGGATCCACTCAATGAACCGAGTGGCTTTGTCAACTTCAGTTGGAGCAGGAGATGAGTCGGTCGAGGTGACCTCAAGGGGAAGTGCAACATCTATGGGACCCAATGGTTGGAATCCCAACCCCACCTGAAAAGGGATGTGGTCGGTCGAGCTATGCAGGGCTTGGTTGTAGATATGTTAGACATAGGGAAGGATCTCATCCCATGCGTGAGGGTGATTTGAATTATACATGTGAAGGATATGCACAATCATTCAATTTACGACCTCAGTTTGGCCATATGTCTGGGGGTGGAAGGTCATGGATTTGGTGAGCTTGGTGTCCAGCAGTGACCAGAGGCTCAACTAGAATGTGCTGAGAAATCAATTGTCTCGATCTGAGACAATGGTTTGTGGGATTCCAAAATGTACCCAGACTCATTCAAAGAAGAGCTTGGCAGTGGCCTCTGTTGTGATGTTCTGCTTGCAGGCAACCAGAATCGCCATCTTAGAAAAGAAATCAACAACCACAAAAACACAGTCATTTCCCCAATTGGTGGATGGGAGGCCCAACATGTAGTCCATTGAGATGGATTCCCATGGCCTATCTGGAGTAGGAAGAGGGTTGTACAGGACCTGTTTCTTAGTGGTCAGTTTGGCAAAAATGCAGGCAATGCAGGACCTTATATACTTGTTGACCTCTTGTCGAAGTTTCGGCTAGTAGAAATGTTTATGTAGCATCGCCACTGTCTTTTCGACGTCGAAGTGTCTTTCCACCCAACTATAGTGGGCTTCCCAGATTAGCTTTGCTCACTCACTTGATGGAACACATATATGGCCCATACGACACAACAACCCATCCTGAAGATGGAAATTATCGAAACTGTGTTTGCACCCAACATTTGGTAGGTGGTGGTGAAGTTCGGGTCTATCTCACAGAGTTGGGTCCATCCAGAGGTCTCATGGCCACAAGATTCTAACACCGTGGTGAGTGCCATGACTGGCGGTCTGCTAAGGAAATCAACGACGCGATTGGTGCTTCATGTTTTATACTTGATGTTGAGGTGGAATTGTTGCAAGTATGTGGACCACTTTTGATGGCAGACATTCTGCAATTTTCCTTGTGTCTGCATGAATTGCAGTGGCTTATGATCAGTGTGGATGATTGTCTCCTTCCCAAGAAAGTAATTTCTCCACTAGCGGTAGGCTTGCACAATGGAGTACATTTCTTTGTCGTAAGTAGGATACTTATGGATAGCATCTAATAGTGTCTCACTATGATAGGCTACGGGGTGGCCATGCTGAGTGAGAACGGCGCCCACATCATAGTCTAAAGCATCTGTCTCAATCTCAAAGGGTTGTTGCAGGTCTGGTAGTGAAATTACTGGAGCTGAGCACAAACACTAACTCAAATCATTGAATTCTTGATGTTGGCACCGGCCCCACACAAATTTCACCTTACCACCACCCTTGGTTATTTGGCTGAGGGCCCATGCAATATGGGAGAATCCCAACATGAACCTGCGGTTGAAATTGGCAAGGCCCAAGAAGCTCTGAAGCTCAGTGAGTGTGGTTGGGGCTGGCCAGTCATGGATGACTCAGATCTTGGCTAGATCCATATGTACACCATGTTGATCAATGATGTATCCCAAGTAATGGACCCTGTCAATGTCGAAGGAGCATTTTTCCAAGTTGGCGTATAGCTTGTGCTATCGTAGGGTGTGCAGACCCTGTTGAATATGTTGCAAGTGCTCAACCCAAGTCTTGTTTTAAATGAGAATGTCATCCAGATACACCACTAAAAAAGTATTGGTGAATGGTCGCAGGATATTGTCCATCATCCTCATGAAAGTGGTTGGAGAAATTGCCAAACCAAAGGGCATGACCAACCATTCAAAAAGGCCTTCCTTTGACTTGAAGGCAGTCTTCCATACATATGTTTGTTCTATTGAGACTTGGTGGTAGCCAGACTTTAGATCAATCTTACTGAAGTATTTGGCCCTCATGAATTGATCAAGGAGGTCTTCAATTTGGGGAATTGGGTATCGATTTCTGACTGTGATTTTGTTCAGAGCCCGGTAATCAATGCAGAGTCACCAGGTTCCATCTTTCTTCTAAACCAGGACGATTGGGCTCCCACAAGGTGATGAGATGGGACGGATGTGCCCCTTCTGGAGCAGTTCTTGGATCTGTCGCTTGATCTCCTCATTAATTAACAGAGAGAGGCAATAGACTGGCCCATTGGGAAGCGGTGTGTCGGGGGTCAGATCGATGGGGTGCTTGACCTGGCACTGCAGAGGTACCCCGGTAGGTGAGGAGAAGATATCTTAGTATTCTTCCACGACCCTATCTACTTGCTTCTACTGTGTGGAGAGGTCGACCGTAGAGACATTGGATGTGGTTGTGATCTTTTGCTTATTCTAAGCATGAATCACGAAGAAGACAAACTTCCCCATCTGAGAGATGAACTTCCTGCATTGCTTAGAAGAGATCAAGGAAATAGCACTAGGTGGGACTGCCTCAGGTATCCTGTACAATTTCATGTTCAAAGTAATAATAACACTACGAGGCCTAAACTCATATACAACATGACCTTTCAATAAATAAGGTTGGCCCAAAAGAACATCACAAACTTCGAGAGGAGAAACATCACACAATACCTCATCTTTGAAGGGCTCGATGTCGTATGACAGTCAAAATTGTTGGTTGACGTGGAGATCACATCCTTGGCGAATCCATCCAATGGTGTAGGGTTGTGGGTGCGGCATTGTCGACAGGGCCATCCGCTTGACAACCTCTCCTGAGATGAGGTTCTTTTGGCTATCACTATCAACGATGAAGTGTAGTGGGGTTCCTTTTACCCACATCTGTGAATGGAAGAGGCACTCTCCTTCTCATGGCTCGTCTGGTTCACCAGGCTGGAGCTTGGTGGTAGCAACAGTGGCACTGGGTTCCGTGCCAATGATCTGTCTTCCCCTTTCTGTTTCTTTCTCAAAGTCAAAACCTGCATCCGATTTAAAGGCTTTCACTTCGGCCACCAACAACTGCTTTGAGCGACAGCCAATAGTGTTATGCCAAGGGCTCTTATGGAAGTCACACCACTTCCTGGTATCTTCTTTGTCTTTTTGGTGTTCTTCTTTTCTTATGGCTTGGGCTGGTTGTCTTGATACTGTCCATATTTTCTATGTCCTTTGTTCTGTGGGTTGGGGCTGTCATTTCCTAGCTTTTGTATTGAGGGTTTCCCAGGCCCAAATTGTCGCATCTTTTGTTTGAGCTTCTACTCGATTTTGACGACATATCGGTAGGTCGGGCCCAAGGATGAGATGTCCAGAAATTCCATTTTGGTATAGATGTATCTATGCAGAGCACCACGATACTTGATCACCATATGTCACCTTGAATATTTGATACCCAGCTTGGTGTGCAAGGTATGGAAGATATTTGTGAAATCTGGCACTGCTTGGTCTCTTTCTTTCCACGGTGTGGTCCATTTGGTATACAAGTCGTCATAACTTCCGACAGGGTAGTATTGTTCCTTAGTAGAATCCATGAAGGATTCCCAGGTGGTCATGACTGTAAATAATGAGGGTTCCTCTCTTTCCTTTTACTCACAGAAAGTTTCCCAACAATCTTTGTCATGGGGAATGGCTTTGAGGAGCGCAAAAGTAATATTTTCTCTATTCGAAAAGTTATGGATAGAAAAATACCCTTCTAGTAGATTCAACCACTTGTCTACAGATTATGTGTCTATCTGACCTTCAAATATAGTAATATCGAATTTTATTTGTACCTTGAAGGGGGCGGCGCCTCCGCTCAAAGAAGATGTGTCGCCTGTTGGTAGCCATCGAAGGATTTGCGCGAAACTATCCATCATCTCGTTCCTTTGTTGCATGAGGGATTCCTCAATCAAAAGTTTGAAAGGATCTCCTGTCCTGTCATATTTATTTTCTCTTGCCATGAGAGGTCGCTTTGGTGTGCTAGAGATTTTGTCCTCAAGAGAAACAAGCTCGAGACCCAACTCTTTGTACTCCAACCTCGTTGGGGACATGCATTAAGACGATAAGGAGCAGACCGCTCTGATACCACTGATCCAGATTTTATGGGCAGAATGAAATGACTACAGATTATTAACAGGTGCTTAACACAAAATAAGAGAGATACAGTAAAATTGGTTTTCTATTCAATAAGGAAATAAGTTGAAACTGTAAAATGCAGAGGAAACAAGCTTGCTGGAATGGTGGTGGCTTATCTCTGAGAAGAGATGTGATGGTTGCGCTCATTCGCAAGATGATGATTAAAATGAGGCTTTGAAGGCCTTTTTAAAATGAATTCCAAAAACTCTAGACATCCAAAAACCTAAACCTAGGAGATGAAGCGCCAAAATTCATGTGGGCCCCGTTTGGGTAAGTTAGTACATCAACTTCCTAGGGTCGTAACTTTTGCATACGATCTCCATTTTAGCCGTATGATAGCCCGTTGGAAAGGTATCATCGAAGAGATTCATTTTGGGGGCTCAATCATGCATTCGTCTATAATTGAGAATATCTATCTCGAAAAACCTTCATTTAGGTCCTCAAAATAGCCCCGAAAGTTAAAACTGCTAAAAATAGTAAATTGTCAAAATTGCCAAAAACTTGTTTTGAGCCAGTTGGAAAAGGTGGGTGACCACCGATATCCACCTAGATCAGACGTGAAGATCACTTCCTTGAAGAATCCATCCGATGGTGTAGGGCATTAGGTGTGGCATTGTTGGCAAGGCTAGTCGCTTGACAACCTCTATTGAGATGAAGTTCTTTTGGCTACCGCTATCAACAATGAAGTGCAGTGGAGTGCCTATCACCCACATATGTGAATGAAAGAGGCACTCTTCTTCCTCTGGCTCATTAGTTTCACCGAGATGGATCTTGGTGGTAGCAACAGTGGCACTAGGTTCCATGTCAATGATCCATCTCCCCTTCTCTAATTCTGACTCATATTCAGAACCCACATCTAATTCAAAGGCTTTTACTTTATCCACTAATGACTACTTTGAGAAGCAATCAGTAGTGTCATGTCAAGGGCTCTTATGTAAGTCACACCACTTATCAGTATATTTCTTCATCTTCCCATTGTCCTTCTTTGCTTGTGGCTTGGACTGGTTTTCATGAGGTTTCCCATCTTTAATTTTTCCTTTATTCTGTGGGTTAGGGATACCAGATGTTGCTCAAAATATTTGATACCCATCTTGGTGCGCAAGGTATGGAAGAAATGGGTGAACTTTGGGACTATTTGGTCTCTTTCCTGTCGCAGTGTGGTCCATCTTGTATACAAGTCGTCATAGCTTCCAACAGGGTAGTATTGTTCCTTAATAGCATCCCTGAAGGAATCCCAAGTGGGTGAAACTGAAAATAATGTGGATCCTTCTATTTCATTTTTCTCATAGAAAGTCTCCCACCAATATTTGACATGGGGCACGGGCTTGAGGAGCACAAATATAATATTTTCTCTATTGTAAAAGTTGTGGACAAAAAAATACCCTTCTAGAATGTTTAACCATTTATCTACGGCATTTGAATTTATTTTACCTTCAAATATAGGAATATAAAAATCGATTTGTACCTTGAAGGGGGTGGTGATTCCGCTTGAGGTCGATGTGTCACTTGTCGGCAGTCGTCAAAGGATTTGTGTGAAGCTATCCATCATCTCATTCCTCTGTCGCTCAAGGGATTCCTCAAGCAACATTTTGAAAGGATCTCCCATCCCATAGTATTTCTTTTCGCCCGACATGGGTGGTTTATTGGGCATGTGAGAGTAGTTGTCCTTAAGAGAAACAATCTCGAGACCCAACTCTCTATACCCTGACCACGTCGGGGACATGCATTAAAAACCAACAAGGAGCAGACCGCTCTGATACCATTGATCCAGATTTATGAGTGGAACGAAATGAAACCACAGATTTATAATGTTAACATAGAGACACAATGAACAATAATAGATATATAGTAAAACTTGACTTTTGTTAAATAAGAAATATGTTGAAAACTGTAAAATGCAAACTGAAAACAAGCTTGCTAGAATGGTGGCAGCTTATCTCTAAGAAGAGATGTGACGGCTACACTCATTCACAAGAAGATGAGTACAATGAGGCTCTGAAGGAAATTTTACAATAAGGATGAATGCCAAAACCTTAGACATCCAAAAACCTAACCCTAGGATATGAAGTGCCAAAAATCATGTGGGCCCTGTTGGGGACGTAAGTTAGTACATTAACTTCCTGGGGTCGTAACTTTTGCATACGATCTTTGTTTATGGTGCACGATAGCTCATTGAAAAGGTATTTATGAGGAGATTCATTTAGGGGGGTAAATAAGATCCTTTGACTATAATTAAGGTTCCTGATCGTGAAAAAAACATCATTTAGGCCCTCAAACTGGCCCTAGAAGTTAAAAACTGCTAAAAATAGTAAATTGCCAAAATTGGCAGAAAATTGTTTTGAGCCAGTTGGAAAAGGTGGGTGGCCACTGATACCCACCTAGATCAAATAGAGAGCCTTACCGATTGTGATAATTGGTTTTACACCAAATTCTTATGGTTCAAGTCCATCCCACATAGGGTTGTCATGGTCTTCATTTGGTTTGGCAGGGGGGTAGAGGATGAGTATCTTTATGGTTTTTCCGTTAGAGATTTGCATGGACACTGACTTACAGCTAATGAATGTGTCGATCGTAGCCAACCAGGGTCTACCTAATATCAAGGTATGTCATCCTAGACAGGTTTTAGGTTGCAACACTGGGAAGCCTGTTGGGTATTCCCAAGAGTCCACGGTTAAGAAAATATCTTCTAGAACCCTTTATGGTCGTATCTTGGATCGATCAGCAAGTTCTAGCATAGTGGGGGTGGGTCTTATGTTGTTAAGTCCCAACAGTTTTGTAGTTTATTTAGTTGTGATGTTTATTGCAATGCCCATATTGATGAGGGTATTTGGAATGATCATTTTTGCGGTCTAGATGGTTACTGTGGGGTTCCCAGGATCATCATATTTAACATGTGTGGTTTTTCCCATCATAAAGTCTGATTGTTTTCCTAATACCTGAACTGTGGGTGGGTCCCTGGGTTTTCTACCAAGTCTTTTATTACATATCTCCCTCACTATTTTGGCATAAATTGGGATATCTTCGATGGCTTGCAACAATGGTATTTTGACACATAGTTTTCTCAGTACTCCAAGAAAGTCAAACTTAGGTTGAAGGGTGATTCTAGGCATTGTTAATCTCTCCAGGTATGGGGCGCTTTTAGCAGGAATAACATTCTGAGTTCTGGCTTTTGTATTGAGAGTTCCAGCAGTCGTACAGATAAATTTATGAATTTCAGCTTGTTTATTGGGAGTGTCATCATGTTTATCGGGAGTTTCATCTTGTTTATCAAGAGTTTCAACATGTTTATTGGGAGTTTGGCATGTTTATCGGGAGTTTCATCTTGTTTATCAGGAGTTTCAGCATGTTTATCAGGAGTTTCAGCATAGGTTGGTCATGTGTATTATTCCTTATATTGCTCACAAGTTGGGGTTGTTATCCTCGGTGAGTCTATTTCTACATGTTTTATGATCACAGGTGATGTTTCTTGATTTATTATTCTCCTTGATCTTAATTGTGCACTATTTCATTCGATACGGGAGATGTAATATGTGGGGAAAATGGATGTTTTGATCTGTGCATTGCCTTTTTATTTAGGTTTGGTTTAGGTTGGATAGGAAGTTGGGGACGTAGTGGAGGGTTTCTCAGTAGTACGCTAGGTGGGAGTGGTAGTGGATGTTTTTGTATTGGCATTTAATTTTGAATGGGAAATTGTCCTCCTTGAAAGGGAGGACCTCTCCATCATTGAGACCACGGGACAATTTGATTTGAATACTATATCCAAGGTGTGGGATATTGTATCTAGGGTGTGCTAGGAACTTTCCATGTGGCTAAGCGGTATTGAATATGTTGTGGAATTTGTGGATTATAAATATGATTCCAATTATTGAAAGACAAGGATGGGTCTTGACTCATATCTGGTAAGTGCGTCTACCATGGATTTTTGTAAATAAAATATGTCTGCTTCATTTCTTCACTTTATCCCTGAAATACTACTTTCAATCTTGGAAATGATGGGAAGAGGTTTGTTGCATTATCTAGTTTGAAAATGACACAAACCTCCACGATGTCAAGTGGAAATTCTTTGTGAGGATGATTGTCTCTACATTTGGCACAGAATACCACCAGTGCCTTTTCTGCTTCATCCTACTTCCATTTTACCTAAAATACATCCAATTGTGTATTTAAAGAGCTAAGGATGTTGGTTTTAAAGTTTTCAAACAAATTACTGATTTTTTCCCATCCATTGGCTAATTTTTGTATTCTAGCAGAGGCATATCATGCTTGAGTTATGTTCCTTAATGATCCTCTTCAACTTCTCAGGAACAGAGACACAATATCATCGAAAGTTTCCTTTGATATATTTCCTTTCCCAATTAAATTCAACATGTCCAAAAAATCATCTCTCATCCCCCGAATTGGGATTTTTTTCAAGATGTCTTTATCCATATCACTGTGTTTATATCTCTGCAAATTGTATCAGAGTTGTTCAACATAATCCTCCAAACTCTCTTCCTCCTTATGGGAAATTTTGAAGAGTTCCTCTCTCTAGTATATTGTTCTGCAATAGTATTGATACTTTTCTAGAAATATGTGTTTCATATTATCCCAGGAAGTGATTGATTCAACACCGAGGCCCATAAACCATCTCAACATGATTCCCTTCAAAGTGGATGGGAACAGTTTCAGCTTCTGAGCTTCTAAAGTACAGTCATAACTTCGACATGTGACATTGAATTCAAATAGAAATGTGTTTAGGTCCTCACTTGCTAGGCCATGAAAGTTTGGGAGTACAGATAGGGGAATTTTTTTCATTGGTTCCTTCCCTGGAATATTCCCAATGGGAAATATAAAAGTAGAGATTGTATCATTTTCATTTACATTCGCCATGTTTTTCTGCCACAATATGTGAATCCTCTGCAAATCTGTCCTAGGAATATCCTCTGGTTGTGGGGAATGTTCTAGTAGTTTCTTAGGATGCCCTGCAGCCCTCCCTCGATATGGGAGAGGGTTGTCAATGGGAGTGTCAATGGGATGATCGACCTTCAGCCTTGAGTCTATATTTTCTTGATTTTTCTGATCGATATCTTCCAGGTCTTCTGTCAGATATTTATATTTCGCTTCGGTTGTTGCTATAGATGATCCAACATGAATTGAAGATTGGGAATCGGCTCTTTTCCTTGGCCTAGTATTTTAACATTTTTCTCCTAAAACCGATGATTCTTCCTTGAATATTATTTATTTAATAAATGTCACCTGTCCTTGGTCTTGATTTCTCTTTCCACCATGGCCCCTTCTACCTGTGGGTTTAGCACCACATTCTTCTCATGCTTATTCATACACTCAACATGTCCTTAAACTTATCAAGATAATGTCAGTTATGCTCTTGCACCTTTAATAACCTTCCCCAGCAATGGCGCAAAAAATTTTGGTGTATTTAATCATAATATTAAAACATCCAATACATCAATTGTCAAACTGGGGTAATTCTTTTATTGCAAGTTTATCATGCAATGTATATGCAAGCAACAATCCTTATCTAACATTATCCTAAAACTTGAAGAACAAAATATCACTAATCAAACTTGCATGGGAATGAAGACAAACCACTATTAACTAAATTAAGTCCTTACTTATATCAAATTATAGGCATACTGTTGTGAATTGAATCAAACCACCCTTTCTAAAAAAGGAATTAATACTTAAAAGGAACAATCCACACTTTTACTGAAACCGAAATAAGTTCACTTATAACAGAAGCAATTATTCTACCTTGCTAGTGTAAAATGAAGTATTGCATCTTGATCTCAATTGAATAAAAACACTATGTTGTTAATCAATTAAAACCTTACACACTGACTGTAATTAAAATCAATCCTCACTGCATGTATGAAATCAATCCTCTCTTGTATTGGATTAAAAAAACACACTTGTTGGAAATGCAATCAGTGCTTTCTTGCGTTGGAATAAGAAACACACTTGTTGGAAATGAAGTCAATCCTATTTTGCATTGGAATAAGAAACACATTGCTTAAAATAGATCACATTATGACAGTAATGCTAGAGAAAAAAATTGAAACCAAATTACATTCGAGTTGCAGCACTTCGAATCTGCACCGAAACACTCAAAATCAATCTTAATGAAAAAAACAACAAAGACCATCCTTACGAGAGAAAAAAAGTAAATCTATCTACTAATACAGTGGTAGAAACCTTGCTAAAGAGGAATGCCATTCCTCCTCGGTAGAGGCTAAAAAGGATACAAGAACTACAACTTAATTGCACACAAAATTGAACCACAAACTTTCCATATCTTTATTACTTAAAAATCAGGAGGTGCATATACAAATGTTATTCTTCATCAGCCAAGTCAATTGTTCTTTTTCCCAAAACCCAAACTAACTCAGGAGAAAATATTCTATGCCTCTTAAAACTCCCTCATCTACCTAATCTTGGAATATTAACAATTACAAACAGCCTTGAGAGTCTTTCAATTCTCAAGCTGTCCAATGTTGTGTTAATTAAGAAGATACAATATTTCTTGTAACGATTACAACTACATGATTACTTGATTACATATTTTGACCATTGAATTGTCCTATTAATCAGGTTGGCAACTCAAACTTATGACATATAATAATCGTGGCTCAAGAATAGCCACATCACCAAAGGGAACCATTCATTTCCATGAGGTTTTGTGAGTCATCGACCTAATCAGCTTCAACACGATGATCTCTAAATAGTGTATGCACTATTAAGAGTAGCGGAATCTCAAAGTAACATTAGGGAGTAACAACATTAGAGTAACAACATCTTGAAGTAGGAGCACCTAAGAGTAGCAACACCTGTGAAGTAACACTATATCAGAGTAGCAGCACTTGTATCGGTAGGTTCTTCAACGTGGATTATTAACACTTTATTAGCAATCACCCAAAATAGACATTATGCTTCCCATGATGCCAGCAAAACTTAAAGAATCAAGGCATCAAGTGGACTTAGCATACTGGGATCAAAAGGGTAATATTATGGACTATAATGGCTATGAAAGAGCATGAATAATAAAGGAAGGATAGAAAGTAGTAACAAATTGGTGGCAAAAAGAGTGTCAATTCCTGAACTCAACAATTGTTTCGAAGGAAAAAAAACCTATGCGCTCACACTTATTTCCACCAATGGTCAGTTGCCACAAAATCACTCTGAATCACAATCATTCATATCGCAAATTATTTTAATATCTTTCGTTGAACATTTTAATGTAATATTGGTCGTGTTATCCTCGATATCTAGGGATAACTAGGAGATCATGTCTCGAGGCCCACAGGTCCTAGACATGGAGTACCGAGAGCAGAATTGACCTGAGCATGGCCCTGGAGGGCCCATCCTTCCTCTTCTTCGTCAGACTTTTCCTGTCAGCAGCAGCAGCTTCCATCACCATCGGCTTGGACTTGCATCGGAGAGGACTCTTGCTCCATGAGGTAATTAGTCCAAGGTATCATGGTATGTGTCATTTTTTATCATTATAACCTTCTTATATATGCATTAGGTTCCTTTCATTTCTGATGACTACTTGGACCTTACACTAATCCACTTGACCATTGTTGGAGTGATTGATGGGGTGACTTAGCAAGTTGATATTCATGGTTTTGGTTAGCCACCAAGGGGTATTTGCAAAGCCATCGTCCGCTCCCACCATTTTTATCATTTTACATCTTATACCCCGCACATCTATCCCATTCCCTTAGTCTGGCCATTAGGATGACCTTTGAGGGTTACACTTTGTCTTGTGGGAAGAAGGGGCTAAAGGCCCAGGGGGTAAAAGAAGCTGGTAAAAGATAAAATCCATAGGAAATAAAA
>JZKD02S0804260.1:55895-67882 GCA_000966675.3 Picea glauca | reverse complement strand
CACACACACATTTCATGTATTGCATAACACCCTTGTGTAGGAATGCTCAGTTATATTTTCACTGTCATCATATAGAGAATTTATTCATAGCATCTTGTATACAATGCCAGAGAGTTGTAGATTCTATCAAAAATCTTGCATAGATGGGACATGCCCCAGGTGTAGTGAAATGGAATTACTAAGAAAGTGCATCCATGTGAGGGATGAGTATGAATAGGGGAGGAAGGAGGTTGACTTGCAAATCTTTAAATATGTCACATATGATATTAATAGAGGGCATGAAAGAAAAAAGATACAATTGGTGACTTCCTAGGTACGAGTATGTGACTTCACCAAGAAATTCCTCAAAAATACCCAACAATATGTTCATCATGTCCATGTGGCTCGATGGCAGGATGAGCATTTTAGAATATGAAGAGATGCATTTCCCATTTGTACTATCTTATCAGTGGTTGATTTTGATGAGAACTACACCCTTCAACCGCAAAATGAGATTCTAATCCCATGTTATCACTCAGAGTAGGTCAACATAATGGTCCATATCACATATAGGCATGGGATAAGATAGCAATGAAGAAAACAAAATTATATTGAAGGAGTATCACTTCTATATAAGTGACAATCGATGCCATGAATTAACTTACATACTACATTTCTTTCAGTTGTTTTACAATCACATGAAGGAGAAGAAAATATAGATGGATCAACATTTGATTTGTTCAAATAGTTGCGCGGGCCAGTTCAAAAATGCTCGTGTATTTCAATGGTTGTGTATGTTTCACAAAAAACACAAGGTACCACATATTTGGAACTATTTCGAGACTGGGCATGAGAAAGGGGAGCATTATGGAGCAGGCGCATTCATCAAAATAACATTACATAATTAAGAAATGAATTTCACAACTATTTCCCTCATTTGAGATGAAAAATCCATTGTTGAATGATGTTCTCCAATAATGGGAACAACAAGGCGACAAGACCAATAAACCTGGAAAGGACATGTACATAGATATTTTTGGGAGGTGGTCAATGCATATCGATCACAGTGGTATGAATGCAAAACAATTTAGGTCACTCATGGATTCCATTCAGTTCAAACATCAAACAATGCAATAGCTGAAGTATGGATGAGAAAACTCTCTTGCTTCTATGGACCATGTAGTAGTAATGAATGTGATGATAGTGAATCCACAAACTGGGTTGATATATGGGATTGTGTATCACTTTGCATTGGTAAACATATAACTATGGAATTATCCCAGTTGTAGGAGTAGGCATTCAATATCCTATTGTGTTGATGGTTATTAAAGGAGAATATATGACACGGGATGAAACAACATGGAAGAAAGGTGGTTATGTATTTCAAGATTATAGACTAGGTGAATTTATATACCACTTTACGAATTTATTTGTTGCTACAAACCTTATTGGATAGGCATTTTGGATAAGTTTTGGGATCTACGCCATAAGAATAAAAGGAAGTTAGAAGATGGACCAGAGTGTCCGATGGGAGTGTACTTTAAGGAGTCAAAGAGCGCGATAGACGGAAATGGGATGGAGTGGCGCACAAAAGGCAGAAAGTAGTTAGGATTTTGGGACATTTTGTCCACATTGTAACGGGCTTATCCCTATTTTGATGTATAAATATGTAAAGGGTTGGGGTAGATAGGGGGTTTGAAATATGAGAAGTTCTTAGTGTTCTTTTTTGTTATTCGAGTTTTGGAAGAAGTTTTGAGGTATGACTAATGAGTGAGGCTCACACTACAGAAGAACGGCTAGGAAGATTTGGGTAATGTTAATGTTGCATCTTTTGTAGTGCAGTGTGCAGCTGTAAGAAGATTATAAATGACTAATTTAAGAAGCCAATTGTTGTGGACATAGCCCTAATTAGGTAAACCATGTTAAACCATTTTGTTGTGATGTGTTGGTTTTGCATGTTATGATGTTTATTGTTACTATGCAATGATGATAATTGCTTAAGTATGTTAAATGTGCTATTCATATATGATGTGATAATGTCACACATTGAAGCAACTAGTAAATGAATGAAGGTTAAGTGGGATAATGTCACACATAGAATATATTGAGTGTTAAGTAATGGAAATTGGGCACATGAGTAGATGGTTGGTAAGGACATGTTGAATGCCTCACTTCCCCTCGTCACTGTAGAACATTGGTTCCTACAGCCCCTCTAGATGCCTTGGTTGAGAATTCACTTGCTTGTAGGTGATGTTGAAAGGGCTGGTGTCTAAGGGTTTTGTTGGTGTATTGATGATTAGCCCCGATTCTACCCACTATGTGCCAAAAAATGGTTTCGTTGTCGAGACCGAGATCTATAATTAAGGGGAATGTTTTGGAGGTCGAATAAGGAAGAAATCACGGAATGGATAGAGAGGAAGCAATGAGAATTTTTTAGAGAACAGAATAGGAACCCACAACTCAGTGATGAACAATGGTTCCAAAGGTATGTGTTCATAGTTCTTCATGAAATATTCTTCGGTTAATTTCTTATAAATTTGATTGAATGGTTATAAAGGCTAGTTGAGAATGTTGGAAGATATTGAACTTAGGCTTCGAGAAACTGGACCCTTGAATTGATCAGACAGTTGTATACAGTAAGTAATAAAGTTTCTCATGAAGTTGATTTTTGGTTGAATAGTGTATTGGGGGGTTACATTACAGAGTTTGCAATATATTGTACCCAGTCTTATAGTGTCACAGAGAGGGAAATTTTCAAGGGTCTGCACAGAAGATATTTGAGTACATTATCTACATGGATAAAGATGTTGTTGTGCGACAAGAATATCATGAAGATGGAATACGATTGATATGCACCTTCTTGCACATAGGGGGTCTAGTTATCCAAGTGGATATTGGCGGCCACCCACCTTTTCCAACTCGCTCAAAACATTTTCTGGCAATTTTGACAATTTACTATTTTTAGCAGTTTTTAACTTCTGGGGCCATTATGAGGGCCTAAATGAAGGTTTTTTGGGATAAAGCTTCTTAATGATGGCCAACGTCTTTTATTGAACCCCAAAAATTAATATCCTCGATGATACCTTTCCAACGATCTATCATGCACCCCAAACGGAGATCGTATGCCAAAGTTACGCCCCTGGGAAGTTGATACACCAAACTACCCAAAACGGGGTCCACAAAACTGTTGGCTTTCCATCTTCCAGGGTTAGGGTTTTGGATTTTATTTATGATAAAAATGCCTTTGGAGCCTCATTTTAAAATAATCTTCTCATGGATGCGAGTATCCATCACATCTCTTCTCAGAGATAAGTTGTCATTCTAGCGAGTCTTTCACTCTATATTTTACAATCTTTGTACATTTTCGCTCATTAATATAAAATTGTGTATTACTGTATATCTGTGTTTATGGTTGCATCTATGATACATTTTTTTTATAATATTGGATATCCGAGATATCTCTGTACATTTCTTTATTATATTTCCGCTCTCATTTCGTGCTGAAAATAATATGAATCAGTGGTATCATAGCAGGCTACTCTTGATCGCTTTTTTTTTACTGCATGTCCCTGATGAGGTCCGAGTATAGAAATTTGGGTCTCGAGCTTGTCTCTCTTGAATACAGTCGCACTAGCACGCCAAAAAAAACCTCCATGGCGTAAGAAAAGAAAAATGATGGAGCAAAAGATTCTATCAATTTGTTGCTTGAGAAAGCTCTCACGCAACAGAGGGACGAAATGATGGAGAATTGTTCCCACATCCTTCAACATATACCGATAGAAACAGACGCATATTCATCAACCAACCACTTTAGAAGAACCTCTCCTTTCAAGGTACGGGTTAATTTTGATATTCCTATATTTGAAGGTCAGATAGATGCGGATTCCCTAGACAAATGGTTAAATTTGCTAGAAGGTTATTTCTCTGTTCACCATTTTTTGACAGGGAAAATATCACCTTCGCACTCCTTAAATCTCTCCCCCGTCTCAAACATTGGTGGGAAACTTACTAGGAGAAAAGTTCCACAGAAGAGTCTAGAATATATGGGGTCAATCCCACTTGGGATTTTTTTATGGACGCAGTAAAGGAACAGTATTTCCATGTTGGCAACTATGAGGACTAGTATATGAGATGGACCACACTGCAGAAAGAGAGGGGCCAAGAAGTTTCAAAGTTCACCAATACCTTCTATAACTTGCGCACCAAGCTGGGTACTAAAGACTCCGAACGAAATTTGGTTCTGAAATATCGTGGGGCTCTACACAGATACATCCAAACTGAAATGGATTTTCTAGACATCTCATCACTCGGTGTTGCTTATCGATATGATGTTAAAATCAAGCAGAAATTTAAGCACTAGAACAAACGAGAGTTCGGGTCTGCAAATCCGCAACAACCAAAGTATGATAAAGACGGCCCTAACAAACAGTCTCCTAAAAACCAATCCAAGCCATAGGAAAAGAAGGATCATGGGAAGACGAAGAAGGACACCAGAAAATGGTGTGATTTCCACAAAATCCCCTAGCACAACACCGATGAATGTCTCTCAAAACAATAATTGGTGGCCGAAATAAAAGACAAGGAGTCGAACCCTGATTCAAAATATGATTCAGAAAATACTGACAGAAGACAGATCATCGATGCAGACCCCACTCCTATTGTCGCAACTGCAGCAATTCAACCAGAAGAACCAACAAATCCTGAAGAGGAAGAGCTCATTTTTCATTCACAGATGTGGGTGAAGAGGACCACGCTACATTTTATTGTTGATAGCGGAATCCAAAAGAACCTCATCTTAGCAGAGGTCGTCAAATAGTTGGGATTGTCGACAACACCACACCCGCAACCATACAACATCGGGTGGCTTCGCCAGGGAAGAGATCTATGTGTCAACCAGTAGTACCGATTATCATATGGCATCCATCCCTTCAAGGATGAGTTATTATGTGATGTTTCCCTATTGGATGTCTGTGATGTTCTCTTGGGCTAGCCATATATGTGGAAGCGCCATGCTATCTATGAGTCTCGATCCCGTAGTGTCATTGTTACTCTGAGGGGTCATATCTACAAGATACCAGAGGTGGTTTTGACTACTATCCCACCTAAACAGTGCCGCAAAGTAGTATCTCATACTACAAAATTTATCTTCTTCACAATCTATTCAAAATTTGAACAGAAGGATATTGCAACCACTACAACCTTGGCCCAAGCACCTTCTATCCAACAAAAGCAAGTCGAAAAGCCTATAGCAAAGCACAAAGATTACTTATACACACATAAATATCATGTAGACAGACTAGTTAAAAAGGTCCAACCCTTCCAGCCACGGGTTCGTGACAACCTTCAAAAAGCTAAGCAACGTAACTTCTCCAACAAGGAAAGCAGTTCATCAAGATGCATATTCAGCAAACTCTTTTCCCTCTCCCCAAGGCACTCAACACAATGGATACCATTTATTCCTAAGGAGGCAGGATTGATCCAGGTGGATATCAGTGGCCAGCCACCTTTTCCAACTCACTCAAAATAGTTTTCTAGCAATTTTGGCAATTTACTATTTTTAGCAGTTTTTAACTCATGGGGCCATTTTGAGGGCCTAAATGAAGGTTTTTAGGGATATAAATTCTCAATGATAGCCAAAGTATCTAATTTATCCTCCAATATTAATCTCCTAGACGATACCTTTCCAACGAGCTATCGTGTGCCCCAAACGGAGATCGTATGCCAAAGTTACACCCCCGGGAAGTTGATACACCAAACTACCCAAAACGGAGTCCACAAAACTGTTGGCTTTTCATCTTCCGGGGTTATGGTTTTGGATTTTATTTATGATAAAAATTCCTTTGGAGCCTCATTGTAAAATCATCTTCTCATGGATGCGAGTAGCCATCACATATCTTCTTAGAGATAAGTTTCCATTCTAGCAAGTCTTTCACTCTGTATTTTACAGTCTTTGTACATTTTCCCTCATTAATAGAAAATTGTGTATTACTGTATATCTGTGTTTATGGTTACATCTCTGATACATTTTTGTTATAATATTGGATATCTAAGATATCTATGTACATTTCTTTATTATATCTCTACTCTCGTTTCATGCCGAAAATAATCTGGATCAACTAGAGGATGACTAGAGGATGGTGTAAGAGTGGATGGAGATGAAGAGGATGAATGAGAAATGGATGGATTGAGGATGCTGAGAGAGGAAGAAAGTGACTTAGACAGAGATATTGGAGTATTGAACTATCGGAAAAATTTTAGCTTTAGTAAGAAGGATATTGTAGCTAAGAGAGAAGAGCAGCACTAAGTATTTGAGAAAAGAGACTCGTGGACAATACTTCAGATCACACCATATAGAGAAAGGAAAGAGAAAGAAAAGGATCCTCAGTACAATCCAAAAGAATAAAGAAGTCCATTTCAGATAAGAATCTATTTCAAACCCATGACCCCATGTGCATCACCACGATCTGAAGCAAAAACTGAAACTTTGTCAAGAGAAATTGTAGTTAGTGGAGGAAGTCAGAATAGTGTAAGTAGCTCAACAAACCACAGTTAGTCAGCATCACCGAAGGTAAGTACTGCATATAATATAATGGCAGAAATAGATCATATGTTGAGAATTCCTGAATTTCCGGGAGGAGATTCGGAAGACCTAGAGCAGCATCTGTTTGTATGCGACATGATATGGAATGTGAAGAATGTCCAAGATGAGGCAACGAATATTGTGTAGTTATCCATGACGTTCATAGGTCGTTCACTATTATAGTACATGAAGTATCAGACTACTACACCGATAGGACAGTCTAGGACATTAGAAGAGGTTGGAAAATCTTTGCTAAAGGAATTTTGGAAGTCGAAATCTGAGTCGCAGTATATCACACAGATGAAAGAAATTAAACAAGTACAGAATGAAAAATTTTGGGATTAAGATCATAAGTTTAAAGACGTGATGGGTGGGTTAACATATCAGATTCTTGATGAAAAACATTGAGAATGGTTTATTGTGGGTATATTAACGCACATTCATTGTCTGTTGACACAGTAGAAGGTCACATTGCAGCCAAAAGAATTGGAAATTGCGATGAATATAGAAGCATCGGCTGTAGGAGATGGCGTGAGAATGGCACAATTTCAGCCATAGTTGGTTGCGCTAAGGATTCAGTTGTCAGAAATAATGAAGGAAAAGGAAAATCATGAACAAGTTTGGTGTATTACATGTGTTGGAGCCGCCCTTGTTTTTCACCTCGCGCAATTTTCAATTTTTGATACTTGAGATCTAAAAAAAATAAACTTTTCTCCTCCTTCTGAAGTCATAAAATTCTGAAATCTTGTCCCATGAATAGCAATGCTTTGTCACTTCCAGAAAAGGTCCATTTTTCGCAAGTATGTTTGTTCTTAGGATTTTAGTTTTGGGGTCTCGCAAGTCGGAAACCTTATTTCTTGAATTCACAAGTCCCGAGTCGCGAGAATACGAACTCGGTTCTAATTTTCATCCAAAACATTAACTGGTGAAAGAAATTTAACTATGTTTACACATCATCGGGTTTTCGCGACTCGGCACTCCTCAACCCTAAAATTTTTGTTTTCACAACCCCGAGAGCCGAGACCCCGATAACTTTTTCGATAACCTTAGTCAAGAACCAAGGGTAAAAAACTGAACACGGTTAAACTTGGTTCTTGGCACATCGTCGCTCGACATTTTCTTTCGTAAAGTTAAGGTGTCAAAAACTCCGATTTGCGAAGTTGCGACATAATTATAGCGGGATCAATTAGTCGCCTAATCTAAGATTTCCCTCTTTTAATTCGAACCTTAATTATCGCTACATCGCAATATCGCGACTCGGCATATCATTTTCCCAAAAGTCTGTCCTCGAATTCCCGAGTCGCGATATAGTGATTAAGTTAATTATATAATTAAGGATGCGTCAAATCACGGTTACTGTTAAATAAACTAAATCGGCACTCGCAGTCTCGCGAGTTGTAAAGTCAGAATGTTAAAGGGAAAATTCACGACGCGGTGAAGAGCGAGGAAATGATTTAAGTCCATAAGATTTGATTTTTTAAAATTTAAATAAGATACGTCCCGCGCTTCAAGGTTGGCACATTTCACGAGGTACTTGCTTACTCTCCATAACTCAATTGCCTGTCAAGCCGTCGAGCATTGATGGCATTAATGAAGAATTAGGGTAAATCCACGAATAAATCAGATGGGATTTATGCAATAAATTTAGTTTTATTTGCGATTTGACAGGTTTATTTCAAAGATACGGGATTTTTTAAATATATATACGAAAGTTTCGTCCTACTCTAAAAACATTTCTCTTAAGCGCATAAAACTCACTTTTCTCCAAGGAAACTCATTTTCGCATGAATACACAGGTCTACTGCAGAAGAGCAAAAAAGCAAGCTTCAGCTATGGCGCCAAGGAGAGCAGCGAAAGCAAATGTCGAAGTTGCAGCACAGGGTCCGGACAACGTCTCAGATACTTCGCCTCGGATGAGCGGCTCAGTATCCACCTGGTCGTCTATTTCACATACCCTGCAATCCGGGTTGGTAAATTGTTCAGATTCTGATGACTATAACTATGATATTGTGAAGGACGACCTGAATACTAAGTACAAGACAATTGTTTAGTCGGGAATGCACTTGGTTGCAACCAGACCTCGGTTGCTCCCATACTACGACATGATCTGATGGGCATTGGATCACGTCGACCTGCCTTCCAGAACTATCGTAAATGACCGATAGGCCAGGATTGGGACTTTTAGGCCCGAGCATATCCAGTCTATGTATAATCTCCCAGCAACCTCTGAATGCACATATGGCAAAGAATTCCTGGCGGACTTCAAAAAGAAGGAGTGCGAAGAATTTGACAAAACCATGTCAGGCTTGATAAAAGATTGGGTGTCTCGTTCCTCGACATTCAGAGTGAACGACAAGGGTGTGTATTCAATTTCTTTGTTGGAACCAAACTATAGGTATGTGGCGATGATGACTTGTCGGCTTTTCGTATGGGAGGATACCGCGCATTTTTACGTCCAATGGGTACCTCTCATCTTTCGGGTAGCAGAAGGTTCCTCATTCAATTCGGCAAAAATGCTCTCTGATAGTTTGTTCAACAGGGTCACCGAGTACCGGGAGCAGAAGGCAGCCGGGAAACCATCCGGATTCTTCATGTCCGCGTATATCATGGATGTGATATGCTCCATGACGCCTTTTCCTTTGATGAATTGGGCTTGGAGTCCAACCCAAGAGAAGACTGTTCATGATTACCACGATAAGCTGTGGGAAAATAACGCGAACAAGTTTATTTATGATATTTTTAACTAGGTTATGGTGCCCCTGCACATCACCATTTTTGGTCTTTTTCCACCCCGCATCTCAGATAGCATTGCTGGGAATCTGAGCCATATCGTGGACTGGTACGTGGAAGAGGAATTCTCCTATTTGAGAGTATTTGGAGCTGTTGTTCCTCCTCTGGCGCTACCACTATTTATCCCCGACAAGCTATCTTGTCGCGAGATTGCTCGACAAACAGTAATCGACGGAGTGAGCAAAGAGCTCAAAGCGTCATCAAAGAAGGTATGGTCATTTTTCCCTATTCGGCTAAATTCCTATTCCTTATTAGATTTTGGACATGCTAAGGCTGAAGCTGCAACCATAGAAAACTTGAGCTTAGTCTCTATCGAGTACAAGAAGCATGATCCTCAGGGAATTGTAAACACTCATTTGGGAAATTGTGGATTAAAGAGGTTCGAGCATGAATGTTCGCCCTCGGACGATGTTTTCAGAGGGGCGAGGTCCTATTCGGAGGTTCAATTTCGAATCAGATCCCTAGCACCCGAAGATAGGGCCTCAGGTTTAAAATTTCAGGAGCATAGGAAACGATGTCTCCCCGTGGTGCTAGGAGGTCTGGGACTTTCCAAGGATAAAGGAAAAGAGGTTGAAAGTTCTGAGGGGCAAACCTCTAACCCCGAAAAACGTCAGGAAGGGGAGCAGGAGAAGAATCCCAAAACGGAGAAAAATCCCGAAAGGGGGAAGAGTCCTGAGCAGGAGAAGATTCCAGAAAAGGAGAAGAGTCCCGAAAAGGGGAAGAGTCTCGAGAAGGAGAAGAGTCCTGAAATAGAAAAAGGGACGACTGACCCTCCTAAGGAGCATAATCCAGAGGTGGAAATAAAAGACACAGACCCACCAGAAACTCAGAATCTGGAAGCGGGAACGAAGACTTCTGATCCCCTGAAAGAGAAAGATCCACTCGGCACACCAGGGAAGGCTGCGAAGCAGATTGGGCATCCCATCACCTCTGTCACACCCTTGCAGTCAGCGCAAGGAAACATACAGGAAGAATGGATTTTTGGTGAAGAAATGAGACCTATAAGGGCAGAGGAACTCCCTCCTAATGAATTCTTCTTTGACAAAAAGAGGAAAGTTGTGGTGAAGCGAGAATTTTATCAAGAGGGAGGGTCCACTATTAAAAAATTCAAAGTGATGACCGATGGGATGAATAAAAGGAAAGATGAATTTGCCACGGAAATTGCAGGAACTCTAGGAGCGTACGCGACGGCAAACCAATTCTCGGTCAAAATGTTAAAAAAGCAGCTCAAAGCAAAGAACCGCCTGATCAAGACTCTTGAGGCTAGAGTGGCTTCGGCAGCAGAAAGCGCTAAGAGCCAAGCAAGCGGAGAAATAGAGTTGGCCCGATTAGCCGATAAGAAAGAAATTGAAGTCCTCAAGACCAAACTGGAACAAGCAAATTCTATGATCCGAGATGGTCGGGTACAATCGGGCCAGCAGAGGGATATGATCACACAGCTGCAGGCTCAGTTGGAGGTCGCAGAAAGTAAGGAAATTGACATCAAGATCGTTAAATCCCGAGCAACCGATATTCGGAGCGGGATCTCTTCTACTCAACAGAGCCTGCTAAGCAAAGTAGGAGAGATTCGAGAAGAATGCTTGTTAATACATCAGATCTCTGAGAATCTGGTTAACCAAGAAAGAAACGCAGAAGCTGCTTGGGTCGCTTTCCAAGAAGCGGTGATCGCTACCAACAACAGGTTTTCAGGGCCTCCCGGGCTCACCACTGCCGAACAAACTAGGGGTAATATCTTGTTAAAAAATTGGGAACATGATATTACTTCAAGCAAAGAGCAGGCTCAAAAAGTGACAAATTCGTTAGCAGAAGCCTGCAAAGCCATAAATGGTGGGTTGTTAGGGATGGAGATTGGAGGTGACACAGAGGCGTTGAGACAGATTAATATAGATCAAATTTCTCTCGACATGAAGGAGAAGAATGAGAGGAATTTAACAGAAATCTCTAGGATGGACAGGGTAGACCCGGCTCAAATCGGCAAACATTTGATTCAGCCTAGTGCACAACTCGGCGCTCTTGAATTCGTCAATGTGCAAATATATGATAAACTTCCACAGTTGGCCCGAGAGTGCTATTTTTCCGAAGCCAGCTGTCAAGCCGAGCCTTCACAACTTGTGACTCAGTTTGTGGACGAGTGTATCATGTACAATGAATCAGTGCGAGGACAAGCACCTAGCACTTCTTGAAGATAGAATAGGTACAATAGAGTTATTTCGCTCCCCCCAACTGTCAATGCAAAACCTTCACAGCTTGTATTTCATTTTTTGGACAAATGTATCATATGTATTAAATCTAAGCAAAAAGGAAACACCTGGCACCTTTTTTAGAACGGATTCAGACAGATGGAGTGATTTCTCTCTTCTGAACCGAGGGGCAAATTTTGTATAAATACATCACAAAAAGAAGAGAATAGGGCTGGACTTTTTGGAATCAAATTGTAATAGAGTTTTTGCATGAAGGAAGTTAATACAAGCAAATTTGAGGATTCCTAATTCCGTCACGACTGTGTTGCAAGTTTGTTTCGTCATGTTATTTGTTTCTTTTCATTTTGCTCTACATAATTGATGTATATCACTATAATTTAGTACGACCACTACTGTAGTGAAAGGGATTTTATCTTTCTGTAATTGTCTCTTGTCTT
>JZKD02S0804260.1:0-12579 GCA_000966675.3 Picea glauca | reverse complement strand
CGTGATTTCGTTGGGGAGATCCCTCCTGGGCGAACTCTTACTGTCAGGGATGACCTTGGAAGCTAGAATAAGGCCTCGTTAGCCTTACTATATTGAGCACCGGGCAGTCATTTGGCCAAGGGAGGAGGAAGCTTGAAGCACAAACCTAGTCTAGGGGGAAGGGAATTAAAATTTATAAAATCTTTAATGACTCCTACAACACTTAGTTGCATAGATCACTTGTGTATGTTTGGGGGGTATTAGATGCATGCATAGGAAAACACACTTGTGAGATATTTCATTGTTTTATCTATCCACATGCAACTATATGCTTATGTTTTTCATGTTTATGTGACCATTTGAGTTACATATTGAATATCTTGTGGATCAATTATCTTTGTGGTGTGAATCAGGAAGTGTTGAGTATCCCACTTGGGGAGGCATCACTTTCCTTGGTTCTTGAGTGCTTTGTGTGATTGTTGCCAGTGAAGGCGGTCCAATGGAGTAAGTGCCATTGGGGCATGCTTGGCTCTTGTGTGTTTCACTTACACTTGTAAATCTTTGTATCTATCTTGTCCATCTTGTATCTATTTGTGTATCTCTATGTCCTTTGTATATGGTGCAATCTTTTGTAACACTTAGAATTATTTTGTATAGTTGTACACTTTGGGTTTGTGGGTAGTTTAACTTGTTCACTTTGTAAAATTTGTTGTAACGAACCACCCTCAAACAGTAGTTGACCCCATTTCCCAACCTTAGGCACTAGTCTTAGTTGACTTAGGGAAAGGGTTGCTTGTCATTTAGATTAGAATTGCACTTTGCATTGTTGCCTTATCATCTTAGGCTAGTTTTCCCTTTGGCCTATAACAAATTAAAACTAACTCCTAGAACATCTGAATTAAAATCAACTTAGTAACTAGGGACTACCCCCCTTGGCTTCCCTAGGAGTAAGCCTAGAAGGAAGAAGTTCCAGTCAAGGTGACAGTGTGGAATTGGAACTTAGACATTGTGTCTCCAAGGGCACACTAAGTGAGTTGGACTTAGCTCACGTTAGCAAGTGTGCATAAGGATGACAACACTACCAATACACCATAATGTCATTTGGATTAAGGAATGCACCTAATGTGTTTTCTAGAGTAGTTGTTGCAGCCTTTAAAGAATTTATTCATAAGTTTCTTGAAGCGTATTTGTATGATTGGATTTTGTTTAGCCTATTGAAATATCACATAGAAACTATGTGGTTGATTCTTGATAGATGTAGACAATATCAAATATCATTAAATTTGAAGAAATGTATTTTTTGTGCACCATTTGGGATATTGTTAGGTCACGTGGTATGTAAGCAAGGGTTTTTGGTTGATCTTGTCAAGATAGCAGTGATTGTTAATTTTCCATTGCCTACATCAGTGAGACTAATGAGAACAACGTTGAGTTATGAAGGATATTACAGGAAATTTATTAGAGTCTATGTGCATATTACAGCTCTGATGGAAAAGTTATTAAAGAAAGAAGCTCGGTTTCAATGGAATGAAGATTATGAACAGGATCTGGACATATTGAAGAAGAATTTAGTGATTACGTCCATTCTAGTGTTCTCGGATTGGAAAAAATAGTTTCATGTTCATGTGGCTGCATCGTCGATAGCACTCGGTGCAGTATTAGCCTAGCCAGAAGAGGGAGAGATAGACTATCCAATTGACTTTGCTAGTAGGAAGTTGTTGACTACTAATAAGAATTACACGACAACATAAAGGGAGGGCTTGGCCATGATTTATTCCTTGTAGAATTTTAGACACTACTTATTGGGGTCCCATTGCAAGATGTATACAGACCACTCTGCACTGAGATACCTAGTGAAAAAGCCAGTATACAGACCACTGTGCACTGAGATACCTAGTGAACAAGCCAGTGTTGGGGGGGAGTATCTGTAGATGGTTATTTATGTTCTAGGAGTATGAATTTGAAGTTATTTTGAAGCTAGGGAAAATGAATGCAGAACCAAACCATCTATCATGAATAATGACAAGTGAATATGTAGGGAACCTAGACGATAGTTTACCATATGCGCAATTATTTTCAGTTCAAATGGTAGATGACCACTTTGTAGAAATTGTCCATTTTTTTAGCACAAGAGTGGCTCCATATGACATGACAGTAGTGAAAAAGAAGTAATTAATGGATAAATTATCAGATTATCATTTGATCATAGGAAATCTATACAAGTTAGGCGTAGATGGGATATTATGATGTTGTGTACTAGAACATGAAATACCAATGATCATAGCAGAGGCACATGATGGAATTGAAGGAGTTCATTACGCAGGTAAGGAAACAACGAAAAATATCTTGCACGCAGGGATATGGTGGCCCACCCTCCATATGGATGATAAGGAATATTGTCACAGCTGTGATGTTTGTCAGAGAGTAGGAAGGTCGTCATGAAAGGATGAGATGAATTTGAATACGCAAGTCACCTTGCAAGCATTTGATAAATGGATAGTGGATTTTATCTAACCAATTAATCCACTAGCGAGGAGAATAGGGGCCAGGTACATAATTACCGCAATAGAATACTTGAAAAGATGGGTGGAGCAGAACCAGTTGCATATTACAGCACGGTGACAGTTGCACGGTTCTTATTTGAGAATGTATTTACAAGGTTTGGGTGTCCTAAAGTACTTATGAGCGACCAGGGGACTCACTTTTGAACAAGATAATTGCATAATTTACATAAGAGTTCCATATTCAGCATCGAAATAGCACTCCATACCACCTGCAAGAAAATGGAACTGTGGAGGCCTTCAATAAGATACTAGATAATACATTGACAAAAGTATGTAATGTAGGATGGGACGATTGGGACTTAAGGATTCATGCAATGTTATGGTATTATAGAACTACATGCAAGAAGTTGATAGGTCAGACACCCTTTAGATTAGAATATGGACATGAAGCAGTCATTCCCATGGATTTTCGTGTACCGAGTATGTGCATTGCTACAATGACATACCTTACAGATTATGTCATAATAGAAGAAAGAATATCATAGTTCTTGATATTAGAAGAAGACCAATTTGTTGTAGGGTTCCATAAATGAGTACAAAAGGAATGTGAAAAGGCATGGCATGATAAACACATCAAGCAGAAGAAGTTCCAAACAAGAGATCTAGTATTTCTCTATGAAAGTAAGTTCTTACAACACCCTGGGAAGTTTATGATGTACTGGATAAGGCCATATATTATTAGATATGTGACAGAAGTAGGTGATGTTCAGCTAGAACAGTTGGATGGACAAGTCATTGAAGGACTAGTGAATGGGAGTTGGTTGAAACTATACAGGGATGGTTGTCCTTCCGCACACTAGGAAAATTGTACAGGCTATGTCTTATAGAACTTGTATCATAGTGTATTATAGAAAGAAAAGGCGGAAAAAGAAATAAAAAGAATGAAAATGGAAGAAATAGAAAGTTGAAGAGTCCAAGAAGTTAAGGAAAAGTAGGAAAATGTCGCAAAGAAACATGCAGAAGAACGCACAGACGAAGGAAGCAAGGTTGTGTAGAAAGAAGAGATCGTGCAAAGAGAAGAGATCGCGTAGAGAGAGCATGTGTAGGAAGACTGAACTGTGACAGAGGTAGGCACAGAAGGCATGAAAAAGAACATCCACAACGGGACATGCATTGAAGAGTGAATATGACAGTGGAGTAGTGGAAGTGTGTAGTCATAATTAAAAACCAACAGGAAAAGCATTCGAAATTGAACACAATTGGGAGACGGCAAGAACGAGTGTGACGAATATTTTTACAGGGTGGTCGATTTAGACCGTAATCTACTAGAGGATATAACATTATTACATTACATGGAAGAAATCGATTATAAGTACAATTGGTTGAGACTGCAAGTAGGGATGCATAGATCCATCTCACTATAAAGTAGGCGAAAAGGGCGAGCCATTGTTTCCTATGCAATTGAGAATATAGGTAGAAGAGCCTAGTGTAGTATAGAATCTGAGTGTAGCGCAGTGAAAGAATGGAGGGTAGTGGAGTTGAGTAGGTTATAACAGAGAGAAATGGTGCCACCTAAAGAAACATCACAAAGTTGTAAGCAGGTCGTAGCGTCAATGCAGGAGCAAGTCCCGAGAACAGAAGTAATTAACCCGAGCTTGGAAAACTTTCCTAGAACCAGACTACATAGAACAGAAGGCAACGTAAATTTGCAGTAGAAGTTGCACGAACCAGAGAAGCATCAAGAAGGAGCATAGGAACATGAAGAACATGGGAAGAAGATTTCCTGAGCGGTAAGGACCTAGGTATGGTGATAGTTATGATACTCAAGAAACAAGAAAACCATCTACCCATATTGAAGGAGAAAGTTACGAAGGAGTTCCATGCTTATTCAACTCTATCATTGTCTAGGAATAATTTCTTAAGTTAGCAAGTATCACGCAGACTACAGGTAAAAAAATTTAGCAAGAAACATGAGCCAGAGAAAAGATTACAAAAGTTTTTGGCAACCTGGAAGAAGACCTGGGTGGCTTAGGATGAGCCACAGGTGAGTGTTGGGGGGTTGTTGGATAGGCATTGTGGATAAGTTTTGGGATCTATGCCAGAATAAAAAAAGGCATTTAGAAGATGGACCATAGCACGCAATAGGAGCAGACTTTAAGGAGTCAAAGCACGTGACAAAAGGAAACTCGACGGAGTGGCACGCAAAAGGTAGAAAGTAGTTAGGATTTTGGGACATTTTGTCCACATTGTAACAATCTTAGCCCTATTTTGATGTATAAATATGTAAAGGGTTGGGGTAGATAGGGGGTTCGACATATGAGAAGTTTTTAGTGTTCTTTGGAGTTAGTTGAGTTTTGGAATAAGTTTTGAGGTATGACTAAGGAGTGAGGCTCGCATTGCAGCAGAACGACTAGGTAGGTTTGGGTAATGTTAATGTTGCATATTTTGTAGCACACTGCGTAGTTGTAAGAAGATTATAAATGACCAATAGAAGAAGCCAGTCATTGTGGAAGTAACCCAAGTTGGGTGAACCGTGTTAAACCCTTGTGTCATGATGTGTTGGTTTTCCATGTTATGATGTTTATTGTTATTGTGCAATTATGATCAATGCTTAAGTATGTTGAATGTGCTATTCATATATGATGTTATAACATTGCACACTGAAGTAACTGATAAATGAATTAATGTTAAGTGGGATAATTCCATGCATAGAATATATTGAGTGCTAAGTAATGGAAAATGCGCACATGAGTAGACGGTTAGTAAGGACATGTTCAATGCCTCACTTCCCCTCATCACTTCAGAACCTTGCTTCTTGTAGCCCCTCTAGATGCCTCGGGTGAGACTTCATTTGCTTGCAAGTGATGCCAAAATGCTGGTGTCTCGGGGTTTTGTTGGTGTATTGATGATTAGCCCCGGGTCTTCCCACTGTGCACCAACAAACCTCCAACTATAAATAATTCCAAGGAATAACTCATCAAAGGTACAACACTTATTTCATTACTATGAGCACGAGAAGTTAATGGAGACCATTTTTAGTAGAAGTGATCTTGATGGTCTACTTGAATGACCAATGGTATGTATACATGTATGCAGTATATTTTTTATTTTATGTTATAATTTGAGATATGTATGTTGTTCTTTTTTGTTCAATTTTCAATTAATTCATTGTTGTCCCTTGGTTATGGAAGGAAGTGAAGATTAAGGAAGAGGCATGAAGTACAAACTACGTGGAAGGCACAATGACTGAGAATGGCTCAAAGTGGTCGAGGAAGCAGAAAAGAAGGAGCGAAGAAAGGAAAATCTAGTCGTTGGAAGAGAAGATCAAAGAAGACAAATCAGCAAGGAACATGGATCATGGACAACTCAGCAAGTGGTAAAATCCACCGACGGATGATTTGGAGCACTTTGCGGGAAAGAAGGAAAGAGAGGCTGGCGAAGCCCTGAAAATGCGGGTCAAGTTGACCTAGGTTTTTAGGACCTAGGGTTTTGGATCTAGGGTTTTGAAACCTAGACTTTTGCCATGTAATGTATAAATAAAGATCTAGCGGACCTGGGGTGGTTGTTGTTGATTGTGGTTGTTCATGGAGAGTGATATTGTGATGGTTATTGTTATTGTCGAGAGAAAGAGAGGTACAAGCTGTTGTAGAGAGTTTGTAGGATATTCAGTTGGGTGCGAAGATCATCCTTGCAGCTGGGTGGGCAATGAGGGGAGAGAAAGAGAAAGAGAGAGATATGCAAGCTAAGAGTGCAGATAGAACTATATGTTTCCATTTAATATATCAAGAAACACAGTTCTGTGGACGTAGCCCTAGAGAGAGGATGAACCACGTATATCTTGTTGTTATGTGTGGTTGATACTATGTTATTTGTTATCTGATATATTATGTTGCATTGTTGTGTTAGATCTGAGATATAACTTGCAAGGTAAGCTTAAGAGTGGTAAGTAATATCTAGATTGTTGTGTATTGTTTCTCTGGATCCACTTTGCATTTCCTCTGGTTGTAGACACATGTGTCCTACAACCCCCTATAGCTACTTCGGGTGAGACTTCATCTACTTCGTAGGTGTTGCCGAAAGGGCCAATAGTTAGGGCTTGTTGGTGCGCTATAAGAGTTGAACCCTGGGTATTCCCTTGTGCCAACATTTATAAATGACTTCTAATTGTGTCCTTTGTGTCCCCTAGTTATCCAACAAATCGTAGGCACAAGAAGGACCATCAATAAGAACAACAAGGTTTTTCAACACCACCCAATGATTCTCGAATATATGGGCTTGGTATGGCATTGAGAAGTGTATATAGTTCATTTGTAAATTTATAATTTATCCTCATATAATGGATTAAATTATCATGAGAAATGGTAGGTTCTCTCTATATCCATCCCTTGCATGTGTAGATTGTTGAGAGGGTCTAGGTCTAGGAATGGGGAAAATAAAGAAAGAGTTTAGACAATACAATTGTTCAAGTCCATGTGTGTGAGGTGTTCTAATGCATTTAATGTCAATATTAGAGTATAAAAGAGTGAGAATGAGCCCAAGAACACTAGCCATCAAGGAGAAAGTGTTGTTTTAATAAATCTTGTAAACAGAAACAATGTACTTGAGCATGAAATAGTTTTGTAACAACAACAAATGAATGATATTAATTTATCAAAATGCAATGGAATATGTGTGTTAAATGCCAACTAAAAGAACAATAAACCATAGAGAATAGATTGACGCAATAAAACTTTTAATAAAGACAATGATATTGCAGCAGTGACGGTTTTATAACAACAAGGAAATGTGCTTCAAATCAACAATGTAACCATGGAAATTATGCCCAATACCAAGTAGAGTGCAAGTAAGATGTTAGAAAATGATTATATGCTTGAGTTATTGTGAAATCTAGTTGATTGGATGCAATTGTCTCCATCCCTATTTGTTGTAGCAACATTTATAACAGAAACAAATAAATGATGAAGTATGCAAAGCATTGGAAGGATGAGGGTTAGATGGTGGTTGAAATGGAACCTTCACTAGCATCACAACAATCCAACCTACTTGTTCGAGCAATATTTTTTTCTTCATCTCAATATTTAGTAAGATACAACCTTTGCAAATTTCCTCTCTCAAACCCTAATGCAAATTTTCACCAATTGTTAATGATAGAACCCCTCCCCTAGAATTATTCATGAAGAAATAACCATATTATATGGATTATTTATTTGCACATAATAGTACTCACTAGAGTTTCTTCCTACCTCTCACACCACCTCGCAGCTCTACCAGCCTCCCTACAATATAGAATTTAGAGCCCCTCCATGTAATCATGCTTCAAATACCCCGTTAAACTCCCTCTACTACACCAACCAAATTATTCAATCTAGACAACATTTATTTATCAACGTTATCCTATTCTCCTCCATCACCATAGAAGATACCATGCTTATACATTTTACATGTGCCCATGATACCATATAATATATCCATGCTACCCTATAATCTCTAAAATAATATACAAAGGTTCATCCTCTTTGCACCCCAAGACTACAAATATTTAAGCATTGTAGAGTGACAAATATTTATGCAAAACATAATAATGGTTCTCATATTCCTAGTAAAAGGCCAAAGATACTAGGATACAAATATTTGAAACCATACCGTGAAACTTCCACAACATTAAAATATAGCATACCAAAGGGTTTGCATTGGCACCTTCACTAGCATCACAAAGTGTAGTAGGGTTTCCAAGCACTCCACATCAAGCATCAAAGTATACTAGGGCTTCCAAATTCCACAAAAACTTATCAAGATTAAGTGTTTATTTACTCCTCTAATTTTTCTCCCAATCTCTAGCAAATTTATTCAAAAAATCTAGCATTGAAGACAACGAGAGAAAACACAAATTAATAAGAGTATAAAATATTGAAGTATTATCATATTTTTTTTATGGTTAATGGCAATTTTCTTCAATGTTGCTAGTGTTGGACATATTGTCATTGATATGTTGTCATTGATGTCAACATTCGATGTCATTATGATGTGATGATAAGTTGTTAGGATGAATTTTCATTGTTGATTTATCATAGATGAAATTGTCATTGATGTCAACAATATAACAGTTAGCCTAGAATATCAAATAGTATGCAGAGATCAAAGCTCAGAAGGAAAAGCGCATTGAAAGTATGCAAAGAATGAAAATGTCAAACAGTATACAAAGATCAAAGCTCAGGAGAGGAAGCGCATTAGATCACACAAGATCAGAGCATGCAGATATCCTTGGTTCAATTGAAAACCAAGTATAAACCCAAAAATCTCATAAGAGATGACGCACAGGAGGCTAAGAAGAAATGATGCATAGAAGTCATCTGTTGAGTCTCTATTTTGACATGTATAATGACCTAGATTACCTTGTATCCAAGCCTTTTTCCCTATGTTATAATCCCATATTTGACTGTTTACTCCCAAACACTTACCTAATGACCTAGTTCATGTTCACAAGAGGTAATTGATGATTTAAAGCATGTTGTGTTTAACTTTCTTGAATTAATTCGATTAAAGTGTTCTATCTTGTATAATCCTAATAGTTTGACTCATGAACAGATTATTCCATTATCTTAGCATTATGGTACTACAATTCATTGTGCAATCCAGTACCAGCCTGTGTGTATTCCAGTACTAAACAGCTACCTACAGGATTTCGGTACCAGCATTCTGGTACTGGATTTTCTCCTCGATTTTCAGGCATATGATGATGAATATCCAAATTTAGGAACATGGGTTTTGTCCAGACATGTGTTTTCATGCTGACTCATGGGCTAGAATCTCTATATATCACACGTGTGGACCTCCATCTCAGGGGGGACGATTCAGCCTAAAATCATTAAATATTTCTAAACTGTCATATTGCGCCCTGATTTTCGTGCAGATGGAAGAATATATTATGAAACCATCCAATGGGTGTTTAGAAACAATATCCAGCTATAAAACCCAGAAATAGTTTCTCACGATTCATAACAGATAGACAGATATCGAGGGATCCTTAACTCAAATTTGTAATATTTGGTGAAAAACCCAGATTTTGTGCATAAACAGTTTGAGCGAATTATGAGTTGGGGGATTTGTTCTGATCTATCCCCATTGAATTTCCTTGTATAAATATGAAGAAGGGAGTACTGAGAGAGAAGGAATTACTATGATGTAATATTGGTTCTTGGGAGAGCTTGAGTATATTGTTATGCTAAGAAACTGAGTTTTGATTTACTGTATACCTGTCAATTGAAGGACTATGAAGTCCATCCTTTGAAATTCCTGGATATGATTAAAGTGCGTGTTATGTAATTTCCTAGAGCTACCTAGTTGGTACGGCAAGGGCCCACCACCCCAACCAAGGTAAGTCTCCTTGTATTTGTTTATGTGTGTGTGGGTAGATGTTCATGATTGTTAGATAGGCAATTATCATTTTCTGAGTTTAGAAACTTTAATATTTTTGTTGTATGAAGTAAGTGCAGGAATAACCAGGCTCCATCTCTCATCTACATGCACCAAGAATGGAGTGTCTTGTGTAATGTTGCCTATGTAGGGACAGATTTTCTTCCATAATTGATTAAGTTATGAGTGGTTTCCTTTTTACTGTGTGCAAAAAGTTGATTATAGATTACTATTGAAATTAGTTGCTGCAGGGGATAAATTCATAGCCCATCTCTATCTTTCATGAGCCTATAATGAGTAGATCCATCCCCTGAACAAGAATTATGAATTAAACATTTGTTGATAAGTTTTTCTTTCTGAATTTTGAATTGTATGTGTGGAGTGTTATTTGAAAGGTGTGAAACAAAGTATTTTGTTATTGAATGTTTCTTCTTTATGCTATACTCATCAGACATAGGAACCTATCTGTTATCGGCACATATGGTGCATCAACTCTACTGATTACGAATCACGGTTGATAATTTATGTTTGGTAATATATTATGCAAATAATTGCACCAACATCGTCCATTATCATTACGGGACAAACTAGGACCGTCAGATCTGGGAGTTACAAGAGAAGGCTCGTTGGAGGATTGGTTAATGACCAGATTAAGTCGTGACCATCAGATACGCAAATGCCAGATCAATTACAGGGAGAGCGAAAGGAGAATTAAACAAATTCATGGATTTGTGATTCATAGAAATTGCGAGGAGATAAGTTTGAAGTTGTGAAGCACTCAGGAGTTGAGCCCCGGGTCATAGCCCAAGGTCACATGTGAGACAGGCCTAGGAAGAGGAGCTAGTGCCCATTGCCTGGAATTCATGGATTCGTGATTCAGAGAAATTGTGGGGAGATAATTT
Organism: Picea glauca; assembly: GCA_000966675.3. Taxonomy (NCBI): domain Eukaryota; kingdom Viridiplantae; phylum Streptophyta; class Pinopsida; order Pinales; family Pinaceae; genus Picea; species Picea glauca. Next base: position 1,781 of record JZKD02S0804260.1, on the reverse strand, counting down.
CGAAATCGTGAAGCAAGAAGTCACGAAGTAATTAGTGGACATCCATCTCAATGCTTGATTAATTCCCAGACGTCGAATTAAGCAGTGAAAATATAATATAAGCAAGGGATGAGATCTGAGATCTCGATTACCCAAATTTTCATCAGTCGTCGGAGCACATTAAGTGGAAGAAAAGGATAAGCTAGAAGAAGAGTCATTGGATTTAATCCAAGGCAAAGCAGTATCACAGACAGATCAAGCCATTGATCTAAAAACCATGATCAACGAACAACATTCATTTCGGGTTAAGAGTTGTGAGGAAGTTACACTTCAAGGAATCTCACTTCAGAATTATTGTGAAGTCGAGAGATTGAATTATCCAAAAGTCAAAAATCCTAAGTAACTCTCCGCCATCGATCTGAGATACATTTCGGATATTATTATGATTGTTAGATCAGGGAGATCTATGTCAGCAGACCATGTCAGCAAGGACATGTGGAACACCACGTCAGCAAGGACATGTGGAACACCACATCAGTAGAACATGTCAGCAGGGACACGTGGCACCGTCAGATCATGCCAAGTGTTAAGATGAAATCGGTAGTTCTGGTATGTGTAAATCACGAATCTGAGTGACACGTGGTAGCCACTTGGCCCATGTCATGTCAACAAATGGTGTCATCAAGTTACATCACTCTAGGAGATTTACTTCCTGAGTTTCACCACCAGCAAATGACCTAAGTCCCGAAAGATGAAGACCCGAAGTAAATGAGAGTTGTTCATCTCAACTCTTGATTAAGTCGTAATTGTCGATTTGTTCGAAACCTATGGACAAGCCAGGATTGTCCGACTAAAGGAAGAACGAATAATGACCGTCTGATCTGCTTCGAAGAAATTTGCTTCAAAGAATTGAAAGATTACAGAGGCTGAAAGTTACAAAGGAGGAAATATCAAAATAATGACAGTCATCCATTTCATCATGTGATTAAATCGTGATTGTTTATTTTATAAGCGCTCAAGCACTCATTTGGCCTAGCATCTGGTCACCGTCGTTAGTCGTATGGAATAGAGAAATAAAAATAAAATGAGGCAGCACCTAAATTGATAAGCCCATGGTTTTATGCATATGATCATATGAAAATGGTTTGAAGGAAGCGCCTCATCCAGACTTAATTTGACAGAGAGTTAACACCAAAACAATACAGAGAATCAATGAGAGATCAAATAAGATCTATTGGTTAACAGAGAATGCAGCAGAAACATGAGAACGATATGTATGTGATCAACTCATGAAGAGAAAATAATCGATACATAGTCATGATTAAAAGAGAATTAAATCATGAAAACATGAATAAAGAATAAAAAGGATAAATGATATTAATTAAAGTTTAAGATTGTCATTTAAATGAAAAGGTACAATGGTTCAAATATCAAAAGACACAATGATTCAAATTCACACCAGTTGGAAGACTATATAAACAAGAAGGAATGGTTAGAAGTTGTGTAGTTGAATTTGTTGAAATATATATATCTATATATAATGGATTGAATGAAAGTTCATTCTATTAGGTCAGTGCCTGTTTACAAGTTGGGTCTTGTATGAGGATTGGATTCCTCACATCTCAGTTGGATCTGAGAACTACAAGTTGGGTCTTGTAACAAAGAGCTAGGTCTCTCATAATTGTATGAAGATGATATTCAAAGATTTATATTATGTACTCATTCAAGTTATTTAATAAATAAATTATTTATTCTATTATATATATATATATATATATATATATATATATATATATATATAT
>JZKD02S0804205.1:0-14539 GCA_000966675.3 Picea glauca | reverse complement strand
GTGCGACCGTGGTCGCTAAAATCCATGAACACCTGAGAACGACGCATTTATGAGATTGGTTGGCCTCCCACCCACTTCTGGTTCAACTTCCAAGTTGATTTGACATCCAAATCTCGGTTGGATCCGACTGGGTGGCTGGTCAAAGACCTAAAGGTGCCCTAAACAACCTCTTTTCACACTAAAAGCTGGTTGCACAATACCTCAAAGTGGTGCTATAAAACAAGGCCATGGGTGCACTACATTTTCAAGGAATTCATTTGCAAGGTGACATGAGTCTTGTTTGTTTCTTGTTCTTATGTCCTTATGCTCAATAGTTTAGTTGTTCTTTCCTTTCTTAGTTTAATTCTTAAGTTTAGTCTTTTATGTTTATTTTTCTAACCCTTTCCTTCACTGTTGTCTTGCTTAGTTGACCCAGCTAAGCTTGTAAGAACCTCTATTTTTCTCATTTAGGTGACAAAAGAGGTGCAACAGATTGGTGACCATACTGGGGAAAGGTATCAATTTCCTACCCCATTTGGGTTATTCTAGCTCTTCTTTCGATTTATTTAATTTATAGGTACCATAATCGGCCCAAGCCGCCCTGCAAAACACCCAATTCAAAGCTGAATTGAGAGAATTCCATCCAGAATTTTCTTCATGGCCACGTGACAAGTGTGCGTGGGTTTATTGGCCCACAGTCGCGCATCGTGCACACATGCACCAAAATTACTGTGTTATTCAGTGCCTTTCGCGCACCTATGCCTAAAAGTCTTTTTTGGTTCATGCATTGGTGCTCAGTGCGCCTCTGTCTACTCTGAGACCGGTGCACCTGTGCAAAAAAATACACATTGTAATCCTTTTTGTGATTTGTGGAAGGCCCCTAGCCTTCTTAAAAATGATTCCATGCATGTTGTAATCTGCACCACACTTAGTTCCCTCTCCATATAAATGGATTAGTCAAAAACACATAGGCACTTAGGGGGTTTAAAATCATTATTTCCTCTTTTGTTTTCATTTTTCCATATGGATGGCTTGCTTTGACTAAGAGTATAAGTTGGAATCATTTGTAATCACATAAACCGTACATTATCGTTGAGCATGCTCTTCTCTCGCTCTCAAAGTGATCTTGAGAATCATAAAAAGGTTGTATTACAATTTCATCTCCCTTAAAAAGACTAAAACCTTTAGGAGAGGACAACAGCCCCCTCGGGACACCTCTTGGTTTATTTTTCAAACACATCTCAATATTGTAATGGGCCCATACATGCCCACATGATACAAAGATAGGATAGTGTTGAAATTTACTTTCTTAGATTAAATCACTAGGGAAGTTTAAAGGTTTTGTAANACAAATGATCCTATATTGCATGACCCCACATGGCCTGCAATGCCTACCAAACTACCTTAAGATATCCCCAAGTTTGAAGGAAAGGCGGGAGATGACCCTGCCAACCATGTCATGACTTTCCACTTATGGTGCTCTTCCAACAACATTATGGATGATTCCATCCAACTACGATTATTCTAACGCACACTCACTGACCGATCAACCAAATGGTACGTAGACAAAAATTAGGGTCCATGCGACTTTCGAGTCCTTGGTCAAAGCATTTTTGACCTTCTTCCAATTACCAATTCGCCATGACAATGGTCTTGAACTACTCTCCAATTTTAAACAAACCTCAGCCACACATATCGTTGAGCACATTCACGAGTGGCATCGATGACGTAGTTTGTGCATAGCAGAAACCACCAAACAACAATGTCTTGATTGGTTTCTCAAATCACTTGTCTCTCTCCTCGATAAAGATGTAGCTTCCACCTTCCCTCAATCAGAAGAAGAAGCCATCAGTAAGGCTCAACAATACGACCTCATCTATTCACAATCAGGGTACTTGTACACAATACTTCACTCAACAGATGGATTGATTGGTAACACCACGCACCATGCACCACAACCCCAACAACCACCAATGTATGGCACACCTCAATATCCGCCGGCATATGGAGGAACCCCTTATTACCCCCCACCCCCTTATCAACAACCATACCCTGTTTCCCTTCCTCCACCCATCAGCGGGCCACCGCTGACACCCATAATACGCCCACCTATCTAAACAAGTTCTGGTACTCCCTCTACCTCAACTTATACTCTAAGTACTAGAGAAATCTCCACGCCTTCCTATGTACCTTATGGATCATTACCACAAAATAATCCATACTTTCCATTTCCTGGCCTTCCACATCCCATTGCTCCACCACAAGGATACCCTCATGCCGGGGTTAATTTTGTTCAACCCTCTCCCATTCAACAATATCAAATTTTTGAACAACTGAATACGACAAATAATGCCAAAAAGAAAAAAAAAAACTAGAACAATAACAACCTAGGCCAAGGCAGAAATCACCCCCAACAGAACCAGCCTACTGGGGGAAACCAGAACCAAGGGACGCAAAACCCCCAAGGGGGCAACAACAACAGACATCAAGGGAAAAGTAACAATAACCTTTGAACCAACTTCCCTTGTGCCCTTTGCGGTGAGTTTAGTAATTATACTCATCATTGCCCCAAAATCGTTGATTTTAAACGGATGAAAGACTCAGTAAATGGACCACATCCTCTAGCACCACCTTCCCCTTAGTAGGCCCCACAATAATACGTACAACAACCACCCCTAGCCATGCTGCAGAACCCCATTCCACACTAGGAAGTGATGAACACCCAATAGGACATGCATCCTACCCCACCACAGTTGGGACAATATCTCAACCCAAACAATCATGCAGATCGTACTATCCTCCTCACTAGTGAGGAAGAAGTCCTTCTACAGACACGTAGTTGTCAATACCATGCACCTGATGAGTCTCCTCCCACTCCCCCAGAAACAATCCCAGCACCAACGGGACCCCCGTTGATGATTACTCACCCTAACATAGAAACACCTCTTCGCATCCATCGCATCCCATTGTGCAGGAATGTCCACAACCCGCAGGCTAGGGCGGCTCATAATTACAGTTTGGTCGATGACTTAGCATAGTCCTCGACTGCAATGTCAGTCTTAGAAGTACTTCAAACTTGTCCCACTCAGCGGAAATCACTACTTTCTGCCTTGGGGGCAGTCGACCTTGCGGATACTCAACTCATCACATTTGATCTCGACAACAGAGAACCTCGTCTCCCCACTCTCATTGCTTTTCAAATCCCAGTGAAAATTCGAAACATTACAGTTCATTGGTTCATCATCGATGAAGGTGCATCCACATGCATCATGTCCAAGTCTGTATGGCATAAACTTGGTTCCCCCGAACTCATACCATCTTCCATTACCTTAAGAGCTTATGATAGACGACCATCTTCTCTTGAAGGGCTCTTCCAAAATGTCCCTGTAGAACTCGGGGGAAAGACCATTCTCATTGACATTGAAGTTATCGATGCCCCACTCGATTACAATATCTTGTTCGGTCGTAGCTACATGTACGCTATGAAGGCAGTTGCCTCTTCCGTATTTTGAACCATGATGTTCCCCCATAACGGGAAGATCATTACCATTGACCAAGTTTCACATTATGATCCTAACCCTTCTTCCAACATCGATAACATTCTCCCTTTCATCCATACTAATCCTGAGGCGTACCCACTCATCAAAATGGGGTCTAGAATTCTCAAAGACCCATCCTTGTTAGGAACTTACAATGGTGCACCATCGCTCCTTCATCCTTCCAATCAGGTATGTGTCGTATCATCCAAAGGAACTGACATTAAGGATACCCTTCCTCCCAGGGAGGCTTCTCTCATATCTGACGTCCCACTAGTCATAAAGCCCCTCTCTCACAAGCCTCCTGCGAACTCATCAACTCCACTAGTTCATGATTTCACCTCACCCCAAGGCCATATCCCAGTTTGGGAGACAGTTCCCCAAGCCATTACTCAAATCCCCTTCTTTTATCCTCCACCAGGCGTACAAGATTTCCAAGTAGATGCAATGCTTACCCTCCCTAATATGGTGTTGGCAATCCCAATTTGGTATTTACATCCATCGGAGATGGTTCCTCAACCATCCCTCCCTCCCCAAAGCAAAGGAATCCCAATGCAGATTCCCATACTCACTCCCACCATACCCCCTACACCCCCACTCACTAACCTCCCTGACACAGCTGGGGGCAGGCGAAAGAAGAAGGAAACCACAACTCCACTTCCCCCATGCGTCCAACCTCCTTACGCGCTATGTGAGAAAGATGGACACCCAACCAACAAATGCCCATCTCTACCTGAGTTACGTAACCTAATTCAACTCAATCAAACACCATCATCGTTCATCACTTTATCAAGTACTGCCGCTACCTCCCCTAACATAAGTGGCAAAGGGTTGTGAACCAAATTCGCTTGCGCCATATGTTTAGAATATGGCCATTATACACACCATTGCCCAGCGCTACGTCAATTCCAACAAACATTAGTAGTAGTACGCCAAATCTTCCAACACGAACCCAGTCTAGCTACATCATCCCCACCAAACATCACTGACATCCATTATGTCACGACTTCAGTCAACGAACGTATGAGATGCCCTTGCTCTCTATGCGAATCCTTAGATCATTTTACATATCAATTTCCTATGATCATTGAATACAGACAATGCCAAGTGTCCCTGATTCAAACCCCTGCACCCCTTATAGAATCGATGATTAACCTTACCCCATCACTAGAGATTCTTCACATTATTTCTCCTGAACCAGAAGCACTCCCTATTCATCCATGGTTCTTGGATGACTTATACGAGGATTTACCCCCAAATCCCCCCAATTCTCCCATTCATTTCCCCATGGAAATTTTACGCCCAACTACCACTAATAATCCTCAGTATCTTGATATTTGGTTTATGTTGAGTGAACCATCGCAATCTCATTGCGTCATTCCCCCCACTTCTTCATCACCAGAGGACAACCACACAGTGACAGTCACCGATATCACTCTTTTCAATCCCGTGTATTCCCGACAACTCTACTGTGATGAGGACATACTCGAGGAATTAACCACCCCCGACTACCCATGGGATGTGCTACACCACAGAGCGCTCTTCCTTTCACAGGAAGCCTTCACGCCATGGGATGTGCTACACCACAGAGCTACACCATGGGATGTGCTACACCACAGAGCGCTCTTCCTTTCACAGGAATCCTTCATGCCTCCTAACCAACACCCCATATACACAGTTGAAACCAAGGATTTTATCCCATCAAGGCATGTCGACTGGTTCAATAACCCCATCCCCGCCCCGGATTCTTTTGAAGAAGGCAATATGGCTAACATTTCCCCCACCATCAAAATCGATATTTCCATAAAAAATGGAGTCGTCGAGGAAATCACCATTGGCGCCGCATGCACTCCTCAAGAAATCACCGCCTATAAAGCCCTATTCTAAGAATATCGAGATATTTTTGCCTGGTCATACACAGAGATCCATGGTCTTGATCCCTCTATTGTCGAACATCGCATAGACACCTAACCTGATATCACACTAGTTCACCAAAAACAACGACCACTACACCCGTCCAAAGCAACGACTATCAAAGCCGAGATTGATAAATTATGCGATGTTGGGTTCATCTACCCCATTGCCTATACCTCATTGGTTTCTAACCCTGTACCCATTAACAAAAAATAGGGCACTATCCGTGTATGCACGAACTTTCACGATCTCAATGACGCCTGTCCCAAAGACAACTTTCCAATGCCTTTCATCGATCAAATTATTGACGACTGCGCAGGCCACAAGGCTTTATCATTCATGGACAGTTTCTCTGGCTATAACCAAATCCAAATCCACCCAGCCGATCAATACAAAACTACATTCACCACCCCTTGGGGTACTTTTGCATATCGTGTCATGCCTTTTGGCCTAAAAAATGCTGGCACAACTTTCCAATGGGCTATGACATACATTCTTCATGATCTGGCTCATATCATCCTTGCATACTTGGATGACCTCGCAGCTCGATCCTAAAAACGCATTCAACATATTGATGATTTACGAATCATCTTCCAAAGGTGTCATCAGTACAACATCCGCTTGAACCCCCTTAAGTGCGTGTTCTGTGTCACTGCCAGGCACCTCCTAAGGTTCATCGTTTCCCAAAGTGGTATTACCATGGATCCCCTCAAAGTCCAGGACATCACAACAATTTCACCCCCACGGAATTTACGCCAACTCCAGAGCCTACAAGGAAAAGATAAATTTTTAAGGCGATTTGTCCCAGACTATGCTACTCGAGCACACGGTTTCCTTCGCTTACTATGCCACAACATCCCATTCCACTAGGATGAACATGCCCAAAAAGTGTTCGATGATCTTAAAATATCATCGCCTCCAAGTGGTGATGAATATCCTCAAAATCTCCCCTGGCCTCGGCCAGAGGAGCATGTGATGACCCTGCACCAGGGTCGTCAAAACGACGTCTCCTAGCCGCTCTCTCCTTGCTAGCTGGTCTCACCTCAACATCCTCATGTTGTCGTCTCTCTCTCATCCGTGACTCTCCCTACGGAGGCCTCACCATCCCCTGACGAGCCGGCTCTCTAACCCACTTAACCTCATGCCTGCGAGGTCCCACATCTGCACATACAAACAAACAAAGGATAGCATTAACATCCATATATACATAATACACATGCTATACTATCTAAATATCAAAATATAAACAATCACATCATACCTCGGTGGTCNAATCAAACACCATCATCGTTCATCACTTTATCAAGTACTGCCGCTACCTCCCCTAACATAAGTGGCAAAGGGTTGTGAACCAAATTCGCTTGCGCCATATGTTTAGAATATGGCCATTATACACACCATTGCCCAGCGCTACGTCAATTCCAACAAACATTAGTAGTAGTACGCCAAATCTTCCAACACGAACCCAGTCTAGCTACATCATCCCCACCAAACATCACTGACATCCATTATGTCACGACTTCAGTCAACGAACGTATGAGATGCCCTTGCTCTCTATGCGAATCCTTAGATCATTTTACATATCAATTTCCTATGATCATTGAATACAGACAATGCCAAGTGTCCCTGATTCAAACCCCTGCACCCCTTATAGAATCGATGATTAACCTTACCCCATCACTAGAGATTCTTCACATTATTTCTCCTGAACCAGAAGCACTCCCTATTCATCCATGGTTCTTGGATGACTTATACGAGGATTTACCCCCAAATCCCCCCAATTCTCCCATTCATTTCCCCATGGAAATTTTACGCCCAACTACCACTAATAATCCTCAGTATCTTGATATTTGGTTTATGTTGAGTGAACCATCGCAATCTCATTGCGTCATTCCCCCCACTTCTTCATCACCAGAGGACAACCACACAGTGACAGTCACCGATATCACTCTTTTCAATCCCGTGTATTCCCGACAACTCTACTGTGATGAGGACATACTCGAGGAATTAACCACCCTCGACTACCCATGGGATGTGCTACACCACAGAGCGCTCTTCCTTTCACAGGAAGCCTTCACGCCTCCTAACCAACACCCCATATACACAGTTGAAACCAAGGATTTTATCCCATCAAGGCATGTCGACTGGTTCAACAACCCCATCCCCGCCCCGGATGCTTTTGAAGAAGGCAATATGGCCAACATTTCCCCCACCATCAAAATCGATATTTCCATAAAAAATGGAGTCGTCGAGGAAATCACCATTGGCGCCGCATGCACTCCTAAAGAAATCACCGCCTATAAAGCCCTCTTCTAAGAATATTGAGATATTTTTTCCTGGTCATACACAGAGATCCATGGTCTTGATCCCTCTATTGTCGAACATCGCATAGACACCTAGCCTGATATCACACTGGTTCGCCAAAAACAACGACCACTACACCCGTCCAAAGCAACGACTATCAAAGCCGAGATTGATAAATTACGCGATGCTGGGTTCATCTACCCCATTGCCTATACCTCATTGGTTTCCAACCCTGTACCCATTAACAAAAAATAGGGCACTATCCGTGTATGCACGAACTTTCACGATCTCAATGACGCTTGTCCCAAAGACAACTTTCCAATGCCTTTCATCGATCAAATTATTGACGACTGCGCAGGCCACAAGGCTTTATCATTCATGGAAAGTTTCTTTGGCTATAACCAAATCCAAATCCACCCAGCCGATCACTACAAAACTACATTCACCACCCCTTGGGGTAATTTTGCATATCGTGTCATGCCTTTTGGCCTAAAAAATGCTGGCACAACTTTCCAATGGGCTATGACATACATTCTTCATGATCTGGCTCATATCATCCTTGCATACTTGGATGACCTCGCAGCTCGATCCTAAAAACGCATTCAACATATTGATGATTTACGAATCATCTTCCAAAGGTGTCATCAGTACAACATCCGCTTGAACCCCCTTAAGTGCGTGTTCTGTGTCACTGCCAGGCACCTCCTAAGGTTCATCGTTTCCCAAAGTGGTATTACCATGGATCCCCTCAAAGTCCAGGACATCACAACAATTTCACCCCCACGGAATTTACGCCAACTCCAGAGCCTACAAGGAAAAGATAAATTTTTAAGGCGATTTGTCCCAGACTATGCTACTCGAGCACACGGTTTCCTTCGCTTACTATGCCACAACATCCCATTCCACTAGGATGAACATGCCCAAAAAGTGTTCGATGATCTTAAAATATCATCGCCTCCAAGTGGTGATGAATATCCTCAAAATCTCCCCTGGCCTCGGCCAGAGGAGCATGTGATGACCCTGCACCAGGGTCGTCAAAACGACGTCTCCTAGCCGCTCTCTCCTTGCTAGCTGGTCTCACCTCAACATCCTCATGTTGTCGTCTCTCTCTCATCCGTGACTCTCCCTACGGAGGCCTCACCATCCCCTGACGAGCCGGCTCTCTAACCCACTTAACCTCATGCCTGCGAGGTCCCACATCTGCACATACAAACAAACAAAGGATAGCATTAACATCCATATATACATAATACACATGCTATACTATCTAAATATCAAAATATAAACAATCACATCATACCTCGGTGGTCAGACACCTCTCCCGAAGGTAACACCATATCCAGATCACTGCGGAAGTCCAACCCACAGTACATATACTACAGTAGGATCTGTGGCATCTGCTGCCACACCTGTGCAACCTCGGCCATGAAAAAATGGCCACCCTCCCCACTACCATGACGAATCAAAATCCTTGACCACCGCATCACTCACGGCTCTCTCACACTAGGTGTGCCCAATAAAACTCTAGGGCACAACATCGACACCCTCTCCAAAAACCATGCCACCAAGATGGACCTAAAGGAAAAATCCCCTGAGTCCACAACTTGACAGCTATCGAGCTTCCCTACCATCTTGGCATGCAACATCAAGCCCCGGGCAAAATTCTCTCCTGCCAGTGCCCTCCCCATAATCCTCATCTAACCGCCACTGATCCGCTGAGTCGCGAGGGACCCATAAACCCTCACAACCATCACTGCTACACAATGATGAACTAGGGCATCCATAGCCCTGATACTCACCATGGATCCCGACATAAAATCCTCCCTCAAACAATACCTCCAGCCTAAGGTAGCCAACTTCCCATCCCTAGGTAATATGGGCTCCGTCGGTAAGGGCGTTCCCCGAAAAGGGAGCCCAGTCAAAAAATACACATCCTCCACCACAGTGAAGGCCAGATGCTCACCCCGCACCATAAAAAAATGCAGATCCGGACTCCACATCTGGATCAAGAACTATAGGAGGTACTCCTGGTCCTGTATCAAGGGGCACTCAAATAACTTCAACAACCCACAAGCTGCCAAAGTGTCACGAACTGTCGACTCCTCAATGGCCACAACCTCCCTGATATGCGACCAATCCCTCTCTCTCCAATGAACCAACATCATCCAAAATGATCACCTATAATCACATAATCCAGTTCTCGATCATCCATCTCAAACATAAACAAATTAAAATCCTCCAAAAAAGATAAGTTTAGCACCCATCAACTTTGTCCTGAAGGTGTGACTGTTTAACCCCATAGGCGCACACACATGCACGCTTGTTCACCCCACAAGTGCGCACACATGTGTGCCTGTCCATCTTATAGGTGCGCACACGTGCACGCCTGCCAGCCATATAGAGGTACCCTCATGCGCCCCTGTCACGTACACAGACGCGCATCAGAGCGCGCCTATCCACTACACAACCGCACACCCATGCACAACTATTTAGCTTACAGGCACGCATACCATGCACGTCTATTTCCCTCATTAGGGCATCCCCACACACGGATATCTGGATAACATGCATGCACCCATGCACGCATATTTCCTGATCGCCCACTCACTGGGGGGCCCGCACCAATACAACCCCCTATATGACCCTCCGTAAAGGCCCTGCCCATAAATAGAAAACCTAATTCTATGCAGGACGATAAGACAACTAACCTGAAGCTCGTTGGTCCTGAATCGACTGCCTCATTCTCCCGAAATATCCAAATTTTCTTTGAATATCTCTCGTCCAATCACTCTGACAGTAGGTACAAATGAGGTGGCAATGTGGGCCCTACAACTATATATAGTCCTTTTTGCCAAACTTCCAGACCCCATTCTGGGAGCTCCGGGTGTCCATTTTTAGATCCGTCTTCAGCCACAGGATTAGCACCCCGTCTTCTACATCAAGACAGTCCCCAGGCCATTTTTCATCCTTAGCCCCCGAGGCACCATTTTTCCATACTCCATCCAAGTACTCACACTCATGTTCAAAATTATCAAATAAATGATTGTAGGTTCAATTCTCTTCAGATATTGTTCACGTCCGATATTTGGTTGTCATGTGTGCAAGTACTTGGTCATCATACACCAGCGTGATGCCTTCCGGTATATAATCAACACTGGCATGTAATCATTCCCTTTGAATCTCAATTGCATCTCCAGTCACACCCTCTGAAATTTTCCTTTAGGGTCCCCATATCCGGCTCTGCAGTACCGTCACCTCCACTGCATTTTGGGTACTATCACCCGGTAACACTCTCCCCCTCATGAGTTGTCCCATTTATAGCCCACATTGTCACTTCGACACTCATGTTGTTTTCAATCTTTAGGGATGGGAGTCCTGATAGTCTTACATCATGTCGCGAATCAACCACATATTCCTTCTCCTCATTTTGCTAGCCTACCCAATGGACTCCCAAGGAACTTCCTCACAGATTCGTTTGACTTCACTCCCGCAACATCATTTACCATCCATTTCACCCATCATCAGTCTGTCCATATTCAGATTTCCCTCCATACATTTCCCTACTACAGAAACCCACCTATGGGGCCCCAACCCTCCACTTTTTTTTACACCCACTTGCGCCATCTTTAGGCCAAACCATCCTACATTGGGGCACCCATTTCTATATTTGCATTATTATCCCCACTGATTTTTTAATTCTTTTTTTAATTAAGCTGTTGTTTCCAACATTTTACATAGCTTTTTGTTGTCACCTTTGGCGACCTTCCTAGAAAACACAACCCATGTCACCCTTGGTTGGGGGCACTCCTTATCATCTACTCCTGTTGACATCGTCCGTAAACTCCGAGTATCCCACAGGCCACCTACCTCTGCTTTCTGAGTTTGTTCACTTTGTCCCACCTCTGGCACAACTTATCCCACGTCTCGTTGCCCCCCCTGACACTCGACTTCATTGAACGATTGCAACCACTTATACTTCGCATATATTCCCAAATAAGGGAAGTCTTGAATCTCTGCGCATCTTGACTTCATCCATGTACCTCCTTAGTTCCTAACCTCACCTAGTAGATTTCATGAAGCCCTTTTATTCTTGGAGTCACGTCTCCCTTTTTGTCGACATCAACACAGTTTCCAGAAGGGCGACAGTATCTTGACTCTCATTACCTTTCCAAGAAAATTCTCGGATGACACAGGGAGACCCATAATTGCTCCTTTCTATCATTGACCCCCATAACATTCGACTTCAACACTTTCTCATGTTATGGTGGGTCTTACTTTGCGACTATTGCAGTTGTTTCTTATCTTTGCCGAAGAACTCTGAACTTGGCTGGGATATCAATGCCTACAGCATCCGTGATACCTCTTACATGTGTCATTGCTTACTATTCATAGTATGTTCCTCCTCAGAATTGTCCTTTGCCTTTATCACAACCTTCCCCGAGGGCGCTGCAGTTGTCTACATCAACACACAGTTTTAGTTACTGTACAACACCCTTTTTTGAGTTACATGACATGAGCATGGGGCATGCCTGCCTCGTTTGTACACAATTTATTTTACACACCTTACGGAAGGTTGGGTCCTACAGGTTCCTTTCTCCCTCCAACAGGTCACTCTTGATACTCTCACTATCGCTCTTTCTTACAACGATACTCTTAGTAGAAGAAACATTGATGAATTTCAGCTATCTGTATGCTCCTAACCTCATCCATCAGGGGGCATCTGTTATCACTGAAATTTCATCCACAAACGGTTGGAATCCAGCATCTTCAAACAGCTATGAGTCCACCCATGGACCAAAATGATCAAAAAAGTATTTCCAAAAGGTCCAAAACTATACAACCAGTTATAAAATCAAGATGCGCTATGACTACACAGGGAGCGTGCGCACATGCACCATCCAGAAACATAGAAAAAGTGCACATGCACACGATGCACGANTTCACGTTCGATATTTGGTTGTCATGTGTGCAAGTACTTGGTCATCATACACCAGCGTGATGCCTTCCGGTATATAATCAACACTGGCATGTAATCATTCCCTTTGAATCCCAATTGCATCTCCAGTCACACCCTCTGAAATTTTCCTTTAGGGTCCCCATATCCGGCTCTGCAGTACCGCCACCTCCACTGCATTTTGGGTACTGTCACCCGGTAACACTCTCCCCCTCATGAGTTGTCCCATTTATAGCCCCCCTTGGCACTTCGACACTCATGTTGTTTTCAACCTTTAGGGATGGGAGTCCTGATAGTCTTACATCATGTCGCGAATCAGCCACATATTCCTTCTCCTCATTTTGCTAGCCTACCCAATGGACTCCCAAGGAACTTCCTCACAGATTCGTTTGACTGCACTTCCGTAGCATCATTTACCATCCATTTCACCCATCATCAGTCTGTCCATCCTCAGATTTCCCTCCATACATTTCCCTACTACAGAAACCCGCCTATGGGGCCCCAACCCTCCACTTTTTTTTACACCCACTTGCGCCATCTTTAGGCCAAACCATCCTACATTGGGGCACCCATTTCTATATTTTCATTATTATCCCCACTGATTTTTTAATTCTTTTTTTAATTAAGCTGTTGTTTCCAACATTTTACATATCTTTTTTTCGTCACCTTTGGCGACCTTCCTAGAAAACACAACCCATGTCACCCTTGGTTGGGGGCACTCCTTATCATCTACTCCTGTTGACATCGTCCGTAAACTCCGAGTATCCCACAGGCCACCTACCTCTGCTTTCTGAGTTTGTTCACTTTGTCCCACCTCTGGCACAACTTATCCCACGTCTCGTTGCCCCCCCTGACACTCGACTTCATTGAACGATTGCAACCACTTATACTTCGCATATATTCCCAAATAAGGGAAGTCTTGAATCTCTGCGCATCTTGACTTCATCCATGTACCTCCTTAGTTCCTAACCTCACCTAGTAGATTTCATGAAGCCCTTTTATTCTTGGAGTCACGTCTCCCTTTTTGTCGACATCAACACAGTTTCCAGAAGGGCGACAGTATCTTGACTCTCATTACCTTTCCAAGAAAATTCTCGGATGACACAGGGAGACCCATAATTGCTCCTTTCTATCATTGACCCCCATAACATTCGACTTCAACACTTTCTCATGTTATGGTGGGTCTTACTTTGCGACTATTGCAGTTGTTTCTTATCTTTGCCGAAGAACTCTGAACTTGGCTGGGATATCAATGCCTACAGCATCCGTGATACCTCTTACATGTGTCATTGCTTACTATTCATAGTATGTTCCTCCTCAGAATTGTCCTTTGCCTTTATCACAACCTTCCCCGAGGGCGCTGCAGTTGTCTACATCAACACACAGTTTTAGTTACTGTACAACACCCTTTTTTGAGTTACATGACATGAGCATGGGGCATGCCTGCCTCGTTTGTACACAATTTATTTTACACACCTTACGGAAGGTTGGGTCCTACAGGTTCCTTTCTCCCTCCAACAGGTCACTCTTGATACTCTCACTATCGCTCTTTCTTACAACGATACTCTTAGTAGAAGAAACATTGATGAATTTCAGCTATCTGTATGCTCCTAACCTCATCCATCAGGGGGCATCTGTTATCACTGAAATTTCATCCACAAACGGTTGGAATCCAGCATCTTCAAACAGCTATGAGTCCACCCATGGACCAAAATGATCAAAAAAGTATTTCCAAAAGGTCCAAAACTATACAACCAGTTATAAAATCAAGATGCGCTATGACTACACAGGGAGCGTGCGCACATGCACCATCCAGAAACATAGAAAAAGTGCACATGCACACGATGCACGA
>JZKD02S0804183.1:0-14539 GCA_000966675.3 Picea glauca | reverse complement strand
GTAGCTCGTGGCTTTTCTCAAAAAGAAGGCATTGACTATGAAGAGACATTCGCTCCTGTAGCCAGATACACTTCGATCAGAACCATCATAGCCCTTGCAGCTAAGATGAAGTGGAGGTTACACCAGATGGATGTAAAGACAGATTTCCTAAATGGTGTTATCGAAGAGGAAGTGTATATAGAGCAACCACAAGGATTTGAAGTTGAAGACAAGAAGTCTCATGTCTGCAAATTGAAGAAAGCCTTGTATGGATTGAAGCAAGCTCCTAGAGTTTGGTATGGCCGGATAGACAACTTTCTGACGAGCTTGGGCTTTACCAAGAGTAAAGCAGATTCTAACCTCTACTTCAAGGTTATGAACGATGAGCTAGTAATACTATTACTGTATGTGGATGACTTATTCTTAACTGGAGAAGAAAAGCTCATCACTGAATGTAAGAAGAGACTCGCTTTAAAATTTGAGATGAAAGACCTTGGCCTAATGCACTATTTCTTAGGTCTTGAGGTATGGCAAAGTCCAGAGAGGATCTTCCTTAACCAAGCGAAGTATGAAGTCGAAATCTTGAAGAGATTCGACATGTTAGAGTGCAAGCCCATGAATACACCCATGGAAACGAAGTTGAAGCTGTTGGTCGATACTTCGTCAGAATTGATTGATGCCACACTGTTAGGTAGATTATTGGATCGCTGATGTACTTGATGAACACCAGACCAGATATTTTTTTTGTCGTGAACACTTTGAGTCAGTTTCTGGTAGAACCCAGACATGTTCACTTTGTGGCTGCAAAACATGTGATGAGGTACCTTACGGGTACATTAGATTGTGGTCTCAATTATGATGGAGATCATGATTTCACATTGAGTGGGTACACTGATTTAGATTGGGCAGGAAGTGTTTCTAACAGGAAAAACACTTCAGGGTGCTGTTTCAGTTTGGGATCAGCCATGATCTCGTGGCAGAGTAGGAAGCAATCCAACACTGCTCTCAACACAACGGAAGTAGAATACATTACTGCATGTTCTGCCAATTGCGAAGCTATATGGCTTTGAAAGTTGCTGACCGGCCTATTTGACCTAGAGATGGAAGCAACCACGATCCAATGTGACAACCAGAGCTGCATAAAGATGATAGAGAATATTGTATTCCATGACAGGTCAAAGCACATAGAGATTCGCTATCATTATATCCTTGACATGGTGCAGAGAGGAGCCTTAAAGCTCCGGTACGTTAGCACAGATGAACAGGTTGCTGATGTGTTGACCAAGCCTCTATCTCGTGTAAAGTTTGAGCACTTTCGAGATAAGCTTGGTATAGTTCGAAAGGACCTTCCTCGAAAGGGGGAGTAGTTGTTGTGATATGACTAGTATTGAGCTTCCAGCTTGATAGCTGTGATGTAAAGCCAGTCTAGTATCTTGCTTTCAACTTGAGTGCTGTGACGTAAAGCAAGACGATGAGATGAGACTAGTACTGTGCTTCCAGCTTGACAGATGTGACATAAAGCCAATCTAGTATCTTGCTTCCAACTTGAGTGCTGTGACTTAAAGCAAGACGATGAGATGCGACTAGTACTGTGCTTCCAGCTTGATAACTGTGACGTAAAGCCAGTCTAATATCTTGCTTCCAGTTTGATTGCTGTGACGTAAAGCAAGACATTGAGATGAGACTAGTACTGTGCTTCCAGATTGAGAAGCTATGACGTAAAGCCAGTCTAGTATCTTGCTTCCAGCTTGATTGCTGTGATGTAAAGCAAGACGAGTACTGTGCTTCCAGCTTGACAACTGTGACGTAAAGCCAGTCCAGTATTATGATGATGAGCCAGCCTCGTGCTATGATGATGATGATGATGTATTAGTTTTATACTAATTCATATTGATGCAGATGATGATTGCATTCCTTTGAGAATGACGTTGCTCTCGATGAAGAAAACTTACGATGATTTATAGATACGCCAATCAGTGTTCCAAGATGATATTGATGATGTTGTCCTCCTGATGCTGTTGATGATAAAGGCCTGTCTCTCGTCTAATGCTGTTGAAGAATATCCTTCTTGTTAAGGGGGAGTGTTGAAATAATGTATCTGCAAAGTGTATTCTAATTATTATTTGATATATTATTCATTGGATCAATCCCCGTTGTGGATTGATCATGTCGGCTACTGTAAAGGACCAAATCCCCTTTTGTGGATTGGTCATAATGTAATTGTAATAGGCAGAAAGAGAAGTCGGCCCCAGAATATATTAAAGAAGCCCCGGAATATAATAAAGGTGGTTATAACCATCCAAAAGAAGAACTTGGCCCTGCTAGTGAAAAGACACTTCCACATGTGCCAGACTTGTATAAATAAGGAGGCTAGCGGCTCACTTAGACACACACTCACTAGTTCATTTGAGAGACAAGTTTCGGAGCTGCAGTTGGAAAAGAGAGAGAGAGAGGCGCATCTTTGGGAGAGGAATTTCTGTACTTGTTTGAGTTATCTCTTGGCATTGTATTGGCTATCTATATTAAGGAAGTTTTGCTGGGTATTCTGCCCCATGAGGGTTTCCCAGGATAAATGATGTGTCTCTTGTGATTGTGTATTTCTCAGTGATCCTATCTTATGTTATTGTTATTTATTGAAATGCAAAGAACTCTAATAATAGCTTAAACCTTAACATTTTGGACAACAAGATAACTGTCCTATAACAATGAGATAAAACAACTTGAAACCCCTTGATTTTAGTGCCCAACAATAGGTCAAAGACAGACCTGTGTTGGTAGCCTTTTAGTACCTCAAAAAATCAACAAGGAAGCCAAGTTGTGGATAAAGAATTATTGGTGCATTTCTATAGTATGAGTCACGATGATTTCCTAGATAGGGTAAAAAATGTTCGATTCCCACCTTCGCTAATGAACTCTTAAACAAAATTCATAACCAAATGTGTATTTCTTTGGTACGAGGCACAATGGTGTCTTAAGATTCAAAAATATCCTATTTCCATCTTGGTTGAGGAACTCTTAGTAGAATTCACGCCCCAAAGTAATATTGGTTTCTCTCTTCTAAACCATGGAAAAATCTCCCAAAAGTGCTCCCTTATTTTACTCTATAATTGATCTTTGTTTGAAGGCCTTGTCAAAATTATTATAGGAAAAGAAGTTGGAAGTTAAGAAAATAGTTGAGACTAGATTTAGATGTGCAACCCCATTTCCCAAATCAATTGCATATTATACACTTAAAAAGATTTGAGGTTGTGTAACTATTCTAGTTATTATGACCTTTTCCTAATTGTGTGTGCCTTTTGTAGGCCAAACAAACATTTGCTAATTGTTTATTTTTGTATGCAATTTTTCTTTTGGTATGAAAAATGGGAAACATAGGTAATTTCCCAACTCGGATGACTATTTAGCTAAGTTGACATGTTTGAGGGGCATCTATGCTATCAAAATCCACCAAAGACTTGTACTTGGCCTTACGCGGTTTGAATCTGGTTTATCAGTATGGAAAGTGTTTTGCCTTGCTATTGGGCTATGACCCATGGCTTGTTGATGTTTTTGCTTGCAATTTTTCAATGGAGATGCCTTATAATTTTCTATTGAAGTTACAATTTATTTATTTCTTGGCACCTTTTGATGCAACCACAATAAATTGAGTAGATAAGTAGCTAAATAGATTAGTGGAACAAGCATGAGATTGTGTTAGTAGTTGGCTTTGTTTCATTTAACAATGCAATATGTTTTGAGAAACAAACTAACTTAACCTATTGATTCTAGTCAAAATTAGATGTAGGCATACGTTGATGTATAACGATTCTTAATATATCTGAAGCAAAGATGCTATCTTAAGCAATACAAAGATGAATATACCAAAGGACAAGTACAAATAAGTCATAAGTAGAAGGCTATATAAATATAATGATTTGATGCAACATCTCTCTATCGCATTAAATTTGTAAAAGGGTTATGAAAATATTAAGAGTCTCATCCCTTTTCGTCAGAAGAAGATCATAAGAGAGTATGCCTTCAATAAAAAAATGATGTTGAGATTCACGAGTGTTAGCAAGAGAATGAATGGAACCAAAACCAACCCAATTTTTGCAATGGAGAAAAAGATAAACATCACTAGGGTAACCCTAGAGAGAAATAAAACTTAGCAAAAGTGCACTAGAGAGAAATAACCAAAGCACAAGATAGATCAAACCAAGAATAAGAGAGCGTAATGCGTTATGGTAACCTTAGGCTAAATCACTTATATAAGAATGAATGAATGATCACAATATGTGAAAATACAAATAAGAGTTGTGTATTTATACACAACTAAAGAGGCAGGGCACTTCAAGCCTCCATTGAGTTGACTAGGTCGGCCTTAACCAAACCTAGAAATATAATATAAAAAGACAAATAATGTTGGTTGAATTGGGAGCCATAGAGAGAAGGCATTACATGACATATATTTATGTCCACCCTTAATTTTGCGCAAGGGCCACATACAAAAGTCATGACATATCATCCCCTGGAGCTAGCACCATATCACTCCCTTAGGTACCCATCGAGGTCATTGGTGGCAATAAAACTGTGCTCCATAGGGTTAGCAGTGGACCAAAATTTAGTTTGATGGGCATATTATTGACCATGGTGGAGGAAACCCCTGGTGGTTCTTTGATGGGCCTGCAAAAAAATCGAGAACTTTTATAGGTGTGTATATGGCCCACTTGGGCATAGGCCTGGATGTATCAGAAGTATGAGTAGATGGATTAGAGGGATTGCTCAAGAAGTCCACTTCATCATCATCATGATCATTGTTTCGCTCATGTGTTGCAGTGTCATCATTGAATTGCGTATCCATTGGAGGAGTGTTGGAAGGAACATCCTGCATTAAAGAAGGGACTTTTGTGGGGTTAGAGGCAGAGACGTCATCAATAAGGTTCTCATCAGCCTGAATTACAGCCTAATCACTGGAGGAGTGTCACGAGTAGTACACTTAGAGGTATAAATCGGACCAACATCATGATGTGAAGAAGATATATTTGGTATAACATGTTGGGACTCATTTGAAGAATCATCTATAAGAAGTGGAGTGAAAGATCTTTGTGGACCATGAGTAGAAACTTCATCAAAGACACGTCTCTAAATTCAATCACTTGGTGAGTGGAGGGATCATATAGGTGATATCCCAAGAAAGTTTCATTGTAGCCTATTGGAATGTAGCAAGGTTTTGGTGGTCTCAAGATGTTTTTCCCTTCATAAGGAGTATGGGTCCATGCACTTGATCCAAAAATTTTGAAATGCGAAACTAAAGGTTTGATTCCATACAATTTCTTTTGTTTCCATAACATTTCTCATAGGGAGTCGTACCTTGAACAACATGGGTAGGCATTCAATTGATAATGTGGGTTGCATAAACCATTGCTTCCCCTAAGTTTATTCCCCTGGAGTGAACCATGCATTGATCCATCTCTGTAATAGCACTATTGTTCTGTTCAACTTCTCCATTATGTTGTGGAGTGTGGGGAACAATTTGCTACCAAGAAATACCATGAGAAATGAGAAGTGATTGGGAAGCTTAGCTAGTACCCTTTCCTCCACTATCAATGACTTAATTGTTATCTTGCTTTGATTTTCCAATAAAGATTTAAATTCTTTGAATTTCCCAGATGGTTCATCCTTGGATTGAACTATGTATATCGAAAGGAGGTGAGAAAATTCATCAATAAAGTTTAGTAAGTACTTAACTCCCCAAACAGAACAGGTGGTCATAGCCCCACAAATATCACTGTGAACAGGTGGTCAAGGCGTTGAGAAGCTTGCTTGGATTTGTCCTTAGGAAAGGACTATTTATGATGTTTTCACACCACTGGGTGGTTCAATCTATAGAATGTCATGGACATTATTGTCATTTATTTAAAAAAACCCACCGATTGGAAATATTTTGTTGAAATGTTCACCTATATTTTTTACATAAAATATGCTTAGATTGATAATATACACCAAAATTGACAAGGATAATAGTAAATTACATGTTTTTTTGAATATTCGCCTATATTATCTAGAGATATGTTTTTATCAAACCAAAATATTCGTCTAGAATACTATAGTTATATATAATAATTCATTCCTTAAAGTTTTCACACCACTGGGTCATTCAATCTATAGAATGTCATGGACATTATTATCATTTATTTAAAAAAACCCACCGATTGGAAATATTTTGTTGAAATGTTCACCTATTTTTTACATAAAATCTGCTTAGATTGATAATATACACCAAAATTTACAAGGATAATAATAAATTGCATGTTTTTTTGAATATTCGCCTATATTATCTACATATATGTTTTTATCAAACCAAAATATTCGTCTAGAATACTATAGATATATAATATTTCATTCCTTAAAGTTTTCCTCACGGTTCATATGATGCAAATATCCAATATTGGTATGATTGAGATGTTGATGCCATAACATGTTGGTGTCATTGTCATTGACTACCATTGTAGTAAGCCCTTTATCATCTATGGTAGGAGACTTCCCTAGTTTATACATATGATCAGATTCATCACAACATCACATGACATCTGTTTTAAAGTGATCACTTATGTCCTTTATGACCCATCAATATGACCAAAATTTCACCTTTTTATTGATGTGTGATATGCAATAGATAGAAAGAGTATTTTGTCCAACTCTTGCAACATGGAGAAAATCTTCAAATTTGGTAGTGTTGATAATGACATTGCCCCATCCTAAAATCGGTAAGTTTGAGTTATCATATATAACTATTTTCTCTCCATCATGCTCTAGAATCAACAGTCCATTCTTGTGGAGAAGAGGAAGACCAATATGCAAAATGGATAGCCAGCGTTCATTGTCAAAGATCTAGCAATTGTTAGCTTTTGCGGTTACTTTGAAAGTGTTTACACCATGATTGAGGGTACTTCATGTGATGTGGGGTGCATGGTGTGTTGACTACCCTTGGTTGTACCGTGATGGACATACACATTGGAGATAGCTTAGTTATGGATTGCTATACCTTGACTTGATGCTTATGTGGTGCACTTCCTTAGGATGTTGGAGATCTATGTGACATGGTGACATTCTTCATGATGCGTCCACATGGAGGACTTGGTTGCTTGTGTGGGAGGATGACCTATTTGGAGGAGAAACGTTCAACGTCTAGGAGGAGGGCATTGAGCCCTTGGTAGAATGGTGACAATTGTTTGTTTGCATGGAGGCTTGTGCTTGACTTGAGGATGCTTGGGTTGAGGAGTGTTCATGTAGGTGTGTTGGACCTAGAGGTACACATGGCTTAGGAGGGAGCATTGGAGCATTCGAGGCCTTTGGAGGAGTGTTGGACACTTATTGTGGAGTGCTCACCTTGAGACCCTTGCTTGATGGATGTGCAAACCTTGGAGCTTGACATGTGTCACTTAGAGTTGGAGGGATTCACACGTGGACCTATCTAGTGATTAGTTAGGTTGTTTGTTGTGGACTTTATCCCCTTTATTATTGTTGGCCTCCCTTACCTTTCGTATAAAAATAAAGGGAGGAGAGAGTCATTTCATTCATCATTGGGATCGCATACTTGTATTAGAGATGTGAGAGCTAGAGCAAACTTTTCTGTTTCATATGTACTCTTTTTCATTGTAATTTGCTCTATTTGTCTTGAGTGCTAAGGTTCTTGAGGTGATTCAAGGGAAGCTAGAGTTTGGGAGAAATTCCAGAGGAGGAAAGGGAGGACTTGATCTTGTCGTTCTTGTGAGATAAGATAGATAAGAGAATATATTTTTATTAATGGCCAACGAATGACCACAAAAGTAGGTCAATGGGACTAAAGGATACATCCAATGTGAGTACAATGTAGGAGTGCAAAAGTAACTCCCGTAAAATGAGAAAGATATAGAAAAGAAAAAAGAAAGTACAATCTAGGTAAATATCCGACTAGGCTTAAGTCCTAGGCCTAGTTAAAGCCAAAATGAAGTGTATAAAGCAGTGTCATAAGTGCGGTGATACAAAGTGAGAGTGTCCATAGTAGGGGTTGGACAACTCAAAACTAGTTGAGGGAGAGATATCTGAAACTCTGAAAATCGGGCCAAGGAGGTCAATGTATCCTTGATATGATGATCGATGGCGAGGGGGGCGACGGGGGTCGCACTGTCTCACTGTCGGAATCCTCGAGTACCATAAGGGGATCTGGCTGCATGATCTTGGGGGGGATGTAGGGGCGAGGAAGCTCAGTTCTCCTACCATCCGAGGTTGAAGGAATGAAGCTTTGAATATATCTTTGACTGCTTTGTTAGGGCTGGGAGGCAATCCGAGGAGCGAGAGGTGCCCTGCTCTGAAATCGTTTGGGGATGAACCCTCTGTCACTATGTGGATGTGTGGACAGATGTATTGGCCCGCACCTCCGAACCGGTCTCAAACATATCGGTCAATATCCCAAGGGGGAGGCTGAGAGGAGACCTGAGGTCTCACCACTGTGCGATTTGAATTACTCTAGAGCTTGGGCTGCCGCTTGTTACTTCGATCTGATGGGAGGGCATGGAAATAAGAGGTGATCCTCCTGGTCTNTCCCAGGATAAATGATGTGTCTCTTGTGATTGTGTATTTCTCAGTGATCCTATCTTATGCTATTGTTATTTATTGAAATGCAAAGAACTCTAATAATAGCTTAAACCTTAACATTTTGGACAACAAGATAACTGTCCTATAACAATGAGACAAAACAACTTGAAACCCCTTGATTTAGTGCCCAACAATAGGTCAAAGACAGACCTGTGTTGGTAGCCTTTTAGTATCTCAAAAAATCTACAAGGAAGCCAAGTTGTGGATAAAGAATTATTGGTGCATTTCTATAGTATGAGTCACGATGATTTCCTAGATAGGGTAAAAAATGTTCAATTCCCACCTTCGCTAATGAACTCTTAAACAAAATTCATAACCAAATGTGTATTTCTTTGGTACGAGGCACAATGGTGTCTAAGATTCAAAAATATCCTATTTCCATCTTGGTTGAGGAACTCTTAGTAGAATTCACGCCCCAAAGTAATATTGGTTTCTCTCTTCTAAACCATGGAAAAATCTCCCAAAAGTGCTCCCTTATTTTACTCTATAATTGATCTTTGTTTGAAGGCCTTGTCAAAATTATTATAGGAAAAGAAGTTGGAAGTTAAGAAAATAGTTGAGACTAGATTTAGATGTGCAACCCCATTTCCCAAATCAATTGCATATTATACACTTAAAAAGATTTGAGGTTGTGTAACTATTCTAGTTATTATGACCTTTTCCTAATTGTGTGTGCCTTTTGTAGGCCAAACAAACATTTGCTAATTGTTTATTTTTGTATGCAATTTTTCTTTTGGTATGAAAAATGGGAAACATAGGTAATTTCCCAACTCGGATGACTATTTAGCTAAGTTGACATGTTTGAGGGGCATCTATGCTATCAAAATCCACCAAAGACTTGTACTTGGCCTTACGCGGTTTGAATCTGGTTTATCAGTATGGAAAGTGTTTTGCCTTGCTATTGGGCTATGACCCATGGCTTGTTGATGTTTTTGCTTGCAATTTTTCAATGGAGATGCCTTATAATTTTCTATTGAAGTTACAATTTATTTATTTCTTGGCACCTTTTGATGCAACCACAATAAATTGAGTAGATAAGTAGCTAAATAGATTAGTGGAACAAGCATGAGATTGTGTTAGTAGTTGGCTTTGTTTCATTTAACAATGCAATATGTTTTGAGAAACAAACTAACTTAACCTATTGATTCTAGTCAAAATTAGATGTAGGCATACGTTGATGTATAACGATTCTTAATATATCTGAAGCAAAGATGCTATCTTAAGCAATACAAAGATGAATATACCAAAGGACAAGTACAAATAAGTCATAAGTAGAAGGCTATATAAATATAATGATTTGATGCAACATCTCTCTATCGCATTAAATTTGTAAAAGGGTTATGAAAATATTAAGAGTCTCATCCCTTTTCGTCAGAAGAAGATCATAAGAGAGTATGCCTTCAATAAAAAAATGATGTTGAGATTCACGAGTGTTAGCAAGAGAATGAATGGAACCAAAACCAACCCAATTTTTGCAATGGAGAAAAAGATAAACATCACTAGGGTAACCCTAGAGAGAAATAAAACTTAGCAAAAGTGCACTAGAGAGAAATAACCAAAGCACAAGATAGATCAAACCAAGAATAAGAGAGCGTAATGCGTTATGGTAACCTTAGGCTAAATCACTTATATAAGAATGAATGAATGATCACAATATGTGAAAATACAAATAAGAGTTGTGTATTTATACACAACTAAAGAGGCAGGGCACTTCAAGCCTCCATTGAGTTGACTAGGTCGGCCTTAACCAAACCTAGAAATATAATATAAAAAGACAAATAATGTTGGTTGAATTGGGAGCCATAGAGAGAAGGCATTACATGACATATATTTATGTCCACCCTTAATTTTGCGCAAGGGCCACATACAAAAGTCATGACATATCATCCCCTGGAGCTAGCACCATATCACTCCCTTAGGTACCCATCGAGGTCATTGGTGGCAATAAAACTGTGCTCCATAGGGTTAGCAGTGGACCAAAATTTAGTTTGATGGGCATATTATTGACCATGGTGGAGGAAACCCCTGGTGGTTCTTTGATGGGCCTGCAAAAAAATCGAGAACTTTTATAGGTGTGTATATGGCCCACTTGGGCATAGGCCTGGATGTATCAGAAGTATGAGTAGATGGATTAGAGGGATTGCTCAAGAAGTCCACTTCATCATCATCATGATCATTGTTTCGCTCATGTGTTGCAGTGTCATCATTGAATTGCGTATCCATTGGAGGAGTGTTGGAAGGAACATCCTGCATTAAAGAAGGGACTTTTGTGGGGTTAGAGGCAGAGACGTCATCAATAAGGTTCTCATCAGCCTGAATTACAGCCTAATCACTGGAGGAGTGTCACGAGTAGTACACTTAGAGGTATAAATCGGACCAACATCATGATGTGAAGAAGATATATTTGGTATAACATGTTGGGACTCATTTGAAGAATCATCTATAAGAAGTGGAGTGAAAGATCTTTGTGGACCATGAGTAGAAACTTCATCAAAGACACGTCTCTAAATTCAATCACTTGGTGAGTGGAGGGATCATATAGGTGATATCCCAAGAAAGTTTCATTGTAGCCTATTGGAATGTAGCAAGGTTTTGGTGGTCTCAAGATGTTTTTCCCTTCATAAGGAGTATGGGTCCATGCACTTGATCCAAAAATTTTGAAATGCGAAACTAAAGGTTTGATTCCATACAATTTCTTTTGTTTCCATAACATTTCTCATAGGGAGTCGTACCTTGAACAACATGGGTAGGCATTCAATTGATAATGTGGGTTGCATAAACCATTGCTTCCCCTAAGTTTATTCCCCTGGAGTGAACCATGCATTGATCCATCTCTGTAATAGCACTATTGTTCTGTTCAACTTCTCCATTATGTTGTGGAGTGTGGGGAACAATTTGCTACCAAGAAATACCATGAGAAATGAGAAGTGATTGGGAAGCTTAGCTAGTACCCTTTCCTCCACTATCAATGACTTAATTGTTATCTTGCTTTGATTTTCCAATAAAGATTTAAATTCTTTGAATTTCCCAGATGGTTCATCCTTGGATTGAACTATGTATATCGAAAGGAGGTGAGAAAATTCATCAATAAAGTTTAGTAAGTACTTAACTCCCCAAACAGAACAGGTGGTCATAGCCCCACAAATATCACTGTGAACAGGTGGTCAAGGCGTTGAGAAGCTTGCTTGGATTTGTCCTTAGGAAAGGACTATTTATGATGTTTTCACACCACTGGGTGGTTCAATCTATAGAATGTCATGGACATTATTGTCATTTATTTAAAAAAACCCACCGATTGGAAATATTTTGTTGAAATGTTCACCTATATTTTTTACATAAAATATGCTTAGATTGATAATATACACCAAAATTGACAAGGATAATAGTAAATTACATGTTTTTTTGAATATTCGCCTATATTATCTAGAGATATGTTTTTATCAAACCAAAATATTCGTCTAGAATACTATAGTTATATATAATAATTCATTCCTTAAAGTTTTCACACCACTGGGTCATTCAATCTATAGAATGTCATGGACATTATTATCATTTATTTAAAAAAACCCACCGATTGGAAATATTTTGTTGAAATGTTCACCTATTTTTTACATAAAATCTGCTTAGATTGATAATATACACCAAAATTTACAAGGATAATAATAAATTGCATGTTTTTTTGAATATTCGCCTATATTATCTACATATATGTTTTTATCAAACCAAAATATTCGTCTAGAATACTATAGATATATAATATTTCATTCCTTAAAGTTTTCCTCACGGTTCATATGATGCAAATATCCAATATTGGTATGATTGAGATGTTGATGCCATAACATGTTGGTGTCATTGTCATTGACTACCATTGTAGTAAGCCCTTTATCATCTATGGTAGGAGACTTCCCTAGTTTATACATATGATCAGATTCATCACAACATCACATGACATCTGTTTTAAAGTGATCACTTATGTCCTTTATGACCCATCAATATGACCAAAATTTCACCTTTTTATTGATGTGTGATATGCAATAGATAGAAAGAGTATTTTGTCCAACTCTTGCAACATGGAGAAAATCTTCAAATTTGGTAGTGTTGATAATGACATTGCCCCATCCTAAAATCGGTAAGTTTGAGTTATCATATATAACTATTTTCTCTCCATCATGCTCTAGAATCAACAGTCCATTCTTGTGGAGAAGAGGAAGACCAATATGCAAAATGGATAGCCAGCGTTCATTGTCAAAGATCTAGCAATTGTTAGCTTTTGCGGTTACTTTGAAAGTGTTTACACCATGATTGAGGGTACTTCATGTGATGTGGGGTGCATGGTGTGTTGACTACCCTTGGTTGTACCGTGATGGACATACACATTGGAGATAGCTTAGTTATGGATTGCTATACCTTGACTTGATGCTTATGTGGTGCACTTCCTTAGGATGTTGGAGATCTATGTGACATGGTGACATTCTTCATGATGCGTCCACATGGAGGACTTGGTTGCTTGTGTGGGAGGATGACCTATTTGGAGGAGAAACGTTCAACGTCTAGGAGGAGGGCATTGAGCCCTTGGTAGAATGGTGACAATTGTTTGTTTGCATGGAGGCTTGTGCTTGACTTGAGGATGCTTGGGTTGAGGAGTGTTCATGTAGGTGTGTTGGACCTAGAGGTACACATGGCTTAGGAGGGAGCATTGGAGCATTCGAGGCCTTTGGAGGAGTGTTGGACACTTATTGTGGAGTGCTCACCTTGAGACCCTTGCTTGATGGATGTGCAAACCTTGGAGCTTGACATGTGTCACTTAGAGTTGGAGGGATTCACACGTGGACCTATCTAGTGATTAGTTAGGTTGTTTGTTGTGGACTTTATCCCCTTTATTATTGTTGGCCTCCCTTACCTTTCGTATAAAAATAAAGGGAGGAGAGAGTCATTTCATTCATCATTGGGATCGCATACTTGTATTAGAGATGTGAGAGCTAGAGCAAACTTTTCTGTTTCATATGTACTCTTTTTCATTGTAATTTGCTCTATTTGTCTTGAGTGCTAAGGTTCTTGAGGTGATTCAAGGGAAGCTAGAGTTTGGGAGAAATTCCAGAGGAGGAAAGGGAGGACTTGATCTTGTCGTTCTTGTGAGATAAGATAGATAAGAGAATATATTTTTATTAATGGCCAACGAATGACCACAAAAGTAGGTCAATGGGACTAAAGGATACATCCAATGTGAGTACAATGTAGGAGTGCAAAAGTAACTCCCGTAAAATGAGAAAGATATAGAAAAGAAAAAAGAAAGTACAATCTAGGTAAATATCCGACTAGGCTTAAGTCCTAGGCCTAGTTAAAGCCAAAATGAAGTGTATAAAGCAGTGTCATAAGTGCGGTGATACAAAGTGAGAGTGTCCATAGTAGGGGTTGGACAACTCAAAACTAGTTGAGGGAGAGATATCTGAAACTCTGAAAATCGGGCCAAGGAGGTCAATGTATCCTTGATATGATGATCGATGGCGAGGGGGGCGACGGGGGTCGCACTGTCTCACTGTCGGAATCCTCGAGTACCATAAGGGGATCTGGCTGCATGATCTTGGGGGGGATGTAGGGGCGAGGAAGCTCAGTTCTCCTACCATCCGAGGTTGAAGGAATGAAGCTTTGAATATATCTTTGACTGCTTTGTTAGGGCTGGGAGGCAATCCGAGGAGCGAGAGGTGCCCTGCTCTGAAATCGTTTGGGGATGAACCCTCTGTCACTATGTGGATGTGTGGACAGATGTATTGGCCCGCACCTCCGAACCGGTCTCAAACATATCGGTCAATATCCCAAGGGGGAGGCTGAGAGGAGACCTGAGGTCTCACCACTGTGCGATTTGAATTACTCTAGAGCTTGGGCTGCCGCTTGTTACTTCGATCTGATGGGAGGGCATGGAAATAAGAGGTGATCCTCCTGGTCT
>JZKD02S0804150.1:0-14539 GCA_000966675.3 Picea glauca | reverse complement strand
TTGAATACTTTAGTGGGTCACAGTCGAAAGGTCAATCTAAAGTGGAATCATGATTCAATACATGGATATGTTGTGTATCTATCCTATCTGAAGTTGGGTCCTGTTAGCACTATAAGTCACCTTTGGATTGCATTGAAGGTAAGCCTAGTACCCATCAATTTATTTTCACAGGTAATTGAGTTTTGAGTGGTCAAATGGAGAAAACTCAATAATAATAGCATTCTAACTCAGAAATATGGACTAGCATGCACCAGCCATTGAGGTCTTGAATCAACTTCAGTCAGTAAGTTGGAGTAAGGGTGAGTAGGAGGAATATTTAGTGAGAAATGTGTAGAGGTCTGCTATGAACATCATATTTTCCAGCAGCCTAAGAAGGACAAACTTAAACACAAGGTTCTCTTAGATTCAAATTTCAAGGAAGATGAAATAAATCATAACAGTACTATAATCAAACATTTATCATAATACAGTTACAACAATCCATGTAAATCAATCAAACATGAACTCTATCAGTATCAGAGGCAAATGCGATGGATTAAGAAAGATAACTTAGATTAATCAAAATGTCTCAAAAACAAATACATAACCAGAGAACCAGTTGTTCTTAATCAAAATATTACAATAGCAGGGAGCCTAGCTCAACCATTCGACCTTAACAAAATATCAAAACTGCCTATATATATTAAAATGTTGCAACCGCCAAGAATGTGATCAGATCATTGCCTTCAAAGCCTTCAGTCAGTGCCCACTCTGTCAGGTTGTGTAGACCTCATGATGTTAGACGCGAGCCAGGCATAGTTGTGTGCTTTACAGGAAAAATTGTCCATAAGGAAGCTTCGAATCGTAAGTGTGCCTTCATGGTTGCTCTCTGCAACATTTTCAATTTATGGGATGAGGCAAGGTCTCAACTACTTCCCACAATATTAAATAACTCTCTTCATTAGGATTAGGATTGGGCCTGACACCAATAATTGTTCTCAGAAAGTGCCAATGACTTATGCAAGTCCATCCTAGTGCCTCGAGGCCATGAATGATCTTTTTTTGTGACCAATGCGAGCTTTGCAGGTGGGAATCTGATAGTTTATGCGTAGAGGTGATGTGGAGGGAGGTTCCTGGCGAAAAATCACATGGACGAACGAGTGAGAGATGATCATGTGGAAGGAATCGATTGGGAGGAGAGGAGGTTGGGACGAGGTTGTGGTAGCAAGGGAAAGGAAGAGGTGGCAGAGGAATGAGAGAGGTGTTATAGGAGGGTAGGAGGTGACATGTAAGGGAGATTGGAATGTGAGTGGGAAAGGTGTCGAGAGGTGAGAGGAGGTATCAAGAAGGGAGATGTAATAGGTGGAGAGAGGGTGCTTGAGCTGCTTAGGCCTCCAATATTTTTCATTTTCCCTGTGGAAATCATGGACAGAATGCCACATGATTTACACCCTAATGCAGTTGAGGGTAAACCTCAATTTTTGTCTAATTCTTAAGAAACAGTCTGCAAGTCCTTGTGTTAACATATAGGCTCCATGGGGGATAGATATTTCCCTGTGAGGCTCTAAGAACTCCTTTTTCCATTTCAGTGCCTTAGTATTGGGTTGTGGAGTCACTTATAAAAACCAAAAACAAAAGAAAAATGATATTTACAATGACAAGGGAAGCCACTCATGGCTTAAGTAAAAAACTTCTTCAAAAAATGCCCATTTACAGGGCTACCAAAAGCTTCAGTATACTCCAAATCCTGCAACTTGTAAGTGTTATTTGAAAAAACCTCAAAACTTTTGAAGGGGTCGATCCATAAGGCCTCAAATTTATCGTACTTTCCTTTATCTTGTTTAGGTGCATCCCACTTGAGTACTAGATCTCCTAACTGAAAATACTTTTTGTTTACCTTCTTGTCAAAGGCCTGCTTGATCTTTTGTTGATGGTCATGTGCTTTGTCCAGTAGTTTCTCCCTAGTCTGTTTCACTTCTACCCGTTGTTGTATTATTCTTATCATATCATCTGGTTCTCCCTGGTGGTGTTGGAATAATTTTGCCACAGGCAAGGCAAGATGAGAAGGAAATATGGCCTCAACTCCATACACAAGCTAGAAAGGAGAGAGACCAAGATATCTCTTTGTTTTCACTCGGTCATCCCATAGAGAAAATTTAAGCTTTGAATCCCATGCTTTCTTATTATCCTCTAACAGTATTTTGATGATCTTAATAAGGCTCTTGTTAGAGGACTTTGCCAGTCCATTCCCTTGGGGGTAGTAAGGAGTTTTAGTGAATCAATGTGATTCCAAACTGTTCACAAAACTTAATCAGTGGTTCACCCTTAAAATCTAAAGCATTATCAATGAAAATTATGTTTGGACAACCAAATCTTTCCATAATATTCTCAAGAAAAGCAATGATTTCTTTGTGGGAAGAATTTCTTGTGGGGATAGCTTCTATCCACTTAGTAAAGTAGTCTGTGACAGTCAAGATCCATATATGCTGACCATTTGAAGAAGGGTGTATTTCCCCAATAAAATCTATGCCCCATTGTTGAAAAGGTCTTGAATCTACCAGAGGATTCAGTGGAAAAGACTTGAGTTGCAACTTTCCAGAGAACTTATGACACTTAATGCAAGACCTAATTTTAGAAAAAACATCAGTGAAGAGGCTAGGCCAAAAATATCCAGCCCTGAGAATCTTGTAGGTTGTGGTTCTCCATAAGTGATGCCCCCCACATAAACTATCATAAAAATCATACATGATCTTTTGGGCTTCCTATGGTTCTATATACCTCAATAGCACTCCTAAATGGTCTTTCCAATATAATACTTGATCAATAAGAAAATATTTAATTTATTTGAGCTTTAAAGCTCTTACCTTTCTCTTTTCCATTCCATTAGGAAGCTACAACTTCTATAGGAAAAATGTAATGTCCTTGTACCAAGTGCATCTTGCCAATTGGGGTGTGACTTGAGGATCTTCATCAGACAACTCAGCTTGTTGATTCTCTAATAATTGTTGATGAAATTGACCCCCAAGGCTTTGTAATTAGATTCATCCAGCAACCTATCTAACCCTTAGCCTTTAACCAATTTGGTGGGCTTTATTTCAAGATCAAATTCAAGGATCTTAGCAATCCACTTGCTCCTTCTTTCATCTATGTCAGGTTGAATGAGGATCTCCTTCATAGAAGTTGAAGGGACATATGCAATGAATTTTGAATGTAGCACATAAAATATGAAATATTTGAGAGCTTTAAACAAAGCATAGGCCTATTTTTCCATGATGTCATACTTTATTTCAGCATCTCTCAGTGCCCTACTGAAAAAGTAAATGGGTTTCTCTAACCCCTCGAAATGTTTCTGTAATAAAATAGTTGTTACTGTGTTAAACGAAGCAAAAGAGAAAATCAGAAACTCCTTGGAGTAGTCAGGACTCATGAGCACATGTGCTTCAGTCAAGGCCTTCTTTATTTGGCCAAAAGAGTTACGAGATTCAGTGATCCATTTGATTTCATTTCCTTTCCTCAACATGGTTGCAATAAACTTTACCAACTCAGCAAAATTTGAAACAAACCTTCTCAGAAAATTGATTTTCCCCCAAAAAGACTGAACTTCTTTCTTGGATATAGGGAGTGAAAAATATTGGATAGCTTCTACCCTGCTTGGATCAATATTTACCCCCTCATCTGACACGATGTGCCCCAACAGTTTCCCCTCTTTCATGGAAAATAATGACTTCTCAGGATTTAAAAAGAGACCAAATTTTCTGCATTTCAAGAAGACTCTTTTCAGATGATCATAATGTTCTTTATCAGATTGTGAGAACATTGTTATGTCATCCAAATAAATGACCACAAACTTGTCCTTTTCTCTAATAAAAGCTATGTCCATGGCTCGTTGAAAGGTTGCTCCTGCATTCATCAACCCAAAGGGAATCTTAGCGTACATGAATGTACCCCAAGGAGTGGTGAAGGTTCTCTTCTCTCTATCTTCAAGTAAGACAAAGACTTGATTTTACCCAGAAAATCCATCAATCATAGACATCTTGGATGCCCCTATCACCCTTTGTAATATGTGTTCCATCTTGGGCAAGGGGTAATTATCATTTTTAGAGCTTTTGTTCAGATTTCAGAAATCCACACAAAGTATGATTTCTCCGTTCTTCTTTCTTACTGGGACCAAGTTAGCCACCTATTCAGAATACCTCAAAGGAATGATAATCTGGGCATCCAAAAGCTTTTCAACCTCCTTCTCCATAATGGGCAACAACATAGGATTTATTTTTCTCAACTTCTTCCTAAATGGCCTAGACTCTTCCTTCAATGGGATCTTGTGCTCAATTATACTTGTGTCATATGTCCTGAGATCTTCATATGTCCAGGAAAACACATCAGAAAATTCCTTTAACAACTCAACATATTCATCCCTTTGCTCTCTTGACTAGTTTCTTGAAATTGAAAAATTTGGGATCCTTCTCTATACCAATATTGTACTTAGCTACTTCAACATCATCAACTGAACCTCTAAACTTTACTATCACATAATTCCCATCAAAAAATATTTCCAAAGGAACTAGTCCCTTCAGAATGTGGTTGCTAGGCAGCTGAACAATATGGTGATTAGCAATCTTATTTAAAAATACATCAGCATGAGGGATACTTTCATAATCATGAAATTGATCAATATGTAATGCAGAGAACTCATCAACAGACTCAAGAAACTTTTTAATTTCATTATCATCCTCAAACACCTTCCAATTATTGATATTGTTAGGTACAGAGGGTCTATATTTCACCCCTACATCATACTTGAGTTTAGGTGGCAATGGGACTCTGAAATGGCTTGTTTAAATAGTCAAATAATCAGCCATGGTATTCTCCTCTCTTGGAATAAATGAAATGTTGAAAGCTAGGAAGAAACTGTCAACTAGGTCCCATACTTCATTTTTGTAAGTCTTAATCCTAGGGTGCTTGGCTTGATAAATATTTTTGATTTGATGAACAATTAATTATGCATCCCCAAATATTTATATCTTTGCAATCCCCATATCTTTTGCATCCCTTAAACCCAAAACAAGAGATTCATACTCTACCACATTATTTGTAGCCTCAAATTATGGCTTGTAGGACAAAGGTATAGTCTCTTGACAAGGTGAAACAAACAACCACTCCATCACCAGTGCTTTCCTTAGAAGAGGATCCATTAAATAACATCTTCCAAACAAAGGTATTTGGAGGAGGGATTTCACAAAGAGTAATGGATTGTTTTCTAATTTCAAGAGGAGGTTCAGGAGTATTAGTGAGCTTCAATAGGTTGGATCCCAAATCAGTATCAATAGTAGAAATAGGATGGCCAGTGGGGTCTGTTTCATCACTAATGATGTAGGCCAACTAAGCTTCCCTGTAAATTTTTCTATTCTCACCGCCAAACATAGGAATGGTGGCATATGTGAGGTCCATCTGCAAAGTTCCCCCAAGTTTTCTTATCCAAGATATTGACAATAACATACCAAAATTGGGGGGGGACATCAACCAATACAATGTCCATGACCACACTTTTCATGGGCAACTGAAACAAGTTCACAACCAGATATTTGATGACCCCAAACCACTTTACTTTCCAAGAGTCAAAATAATATAAGTCATGGTAGGATTTTGTGATTTCTAATCCAAGTTCATCCATGACTGCTTTGGGCATGAAATTTTGAGATGCCCCTGAGTCCATCAAACAATTATGCAACACCTTATAATGTATGTTTAGTGATGTATAGAAGGGAGGGGATGAATCATCTCTATATTTTATCAAAGGACCT
Organism: Picea glauca; assembly: GCA_000966675.3. NCBI lineage: Eukaryota > Viridiplantae > Streptophyta > Pinopsida > Pinales > Pinaceae > Picea > Picea glauca. Next base: position 8,759 of record JZKD02S0804150.1, on the reverse strand, counting down.
AAGATGACTGCTGGATTTTCATCCTGAAGATTAACTAAGTCAGTGGTATTTGAGTAGGATTCAGACAACAACATTTTGGGAAGATATTTTTGTACTTCTTCAATTTTTATCAGTTCCGAAAATGACACAGGGATTTTGATTTTTTGGATCTCATTTTCATAACTAAAGGAAGGTGGAGATTTCAGAATCTCCTTGACTTCTGGGATAGGATCCTCAACCAAAACTAGGGGGCTTTGAGAAAATTTCTCTTTGCTGCCAACTGTCACAGCCTTCGCAGATTTTTCTATTTTTGTGGAATAATCAGAAGCATTATTCTTTTCCCCTTTCTTTTTATATCTCAGACCATATCTACTGGGATTCTCTTTTTCCTTCCCTCCCTTACTTAATTCGTTTATTTGAGTATCCATTAAGGACTTCCCATATGTATATTGGTTTAAGTGAGGGGATGGAGGGGTGTCATCCAAGCAATGGATCTCAGGATCATCTTCCTCATCTTCTCCTTCCTCTTCAGCCAAAAGGTTGTTTTGTAAGGGAGTTTGGATATTTTGGTCATCCCTTTCTTTGTTTGTGGGATCTGTTGTAAGAGTCTGAGGAGCATTATTAGGTCTCCTAAAACCACCTCTGCTATCAACATTTTGTGTATTTCTATAGGTCTGTTTTCCCTCAAACTTTAACTTTTCCATCTCCGCAGAAAGAGATTTTACTAATTTGGTAAGTTCATCAACTATGGGGTGGATAATAGAGGAATCAGAGGTTGAGGCTTCAGTTCTACTCTTTCTCCTGTCCTTATCAAATTTACCTCTAAGTTGATAAGATGCCACTATGTTAGATTCTACCTCCACGACTGCATATTGCATATGAGCTAAAGAGGAAGATCTCCTTTCTCTCAGCAAAAGGCAAAAGTCAAGGTCAAAAGCACTGACATAGGTAATTTTGGTAGAAGTCTTTGTAGGATTTATCTCAAGAGGGATATTATTATACATTTTATTGAATCTTTGAGAAAAATCAGAGACAGACTCTCCTTCTTTCCTCTTTAGGGATCCAAATTCTATGATATAATACAAAAATTCCTTTTTGTCCCCCCACTACCTCAAAAAAGCATCATCTAAATCCTCAATATCGGCGATAGATCCAGAGGGGAAATCCCTAAACCACTTCCTATCCTCACCATCAAGGCTATGAGCGAAAATCCTCATCCATACATCTTCATTCCCATTGTCATGGTTATCTGTATAACTATAAAAGGATCCAAGATGTTCTTATGCAGTTTGTATCCCTCACCCTTGAACTTGGGCAACTGCTTAAGGTATCCATCTGCTGGAAGAGCATTCAAAGGCTAAGGTAGGACAAGAGGGGAATAATTAGAAGCTACTATGGCTTCCATTCTAGTTCTGGGGGGATTATCCCCTTCCATTTGTATGTGAATTGGAGGATAACTCGGAGGGGATGGAGTTGGGTTATGTGAAACTGGGACAGTGTTCCTGGGAGGTGAAGACAAGGGGCTTCTGGGAACAAAAGTCTCCCCTTCCACAACTGCAACAACTCTAATATGAGGAGGAGGAGGAAATTATTATAAGTTCAAATATCTCTCCTTCCACTTCACAACTTCGAGGGAGAAATGGGTGTCAAATATCTCTCCTTCCAAACCAAGAATAGGAGGGAAGAAATCAGCAGGAAAACTCCCAAAACTTAAATTTCTTGAAACTCCAATAGTTTGTATAATAGGAGAATCAAAAATAGTTACTGGAGTTTGTAAAGAGGGATTATGCAAATTATCAGAAAAACTTGGTACAACAATAGAGGTACCTTTTTGAGCGATCTTTCCCTTTCTGATAATTTCCTTTAGGTCATCTTCAGACATTTCTAGAGGCAACAATGAAGTGGAGCTCGTATGTCTTCCTTTAGGAGCCACAAATGAAACAGTGGAGTCACCATTTGCAAGTTACAATATTCAATGGTACTGATATATGATGCACCTTCAGAATCATAGTTTCTTTGTTGTTCTATCCCAGGGAAATGTCTTCAATTCGTTCCATGAAAGTGGGGCTAGAAATTTTAGCACTAGAATTCACCTTCAGATTTCCTTGAAGGTAAGCCCAGTACCCATCAGTATATATGTCATGGTTAATTGAGTTTTGAGTGGCCAAATGGAGAAAAAATAATAATAATAGCATTCTAACTCATAAATATGGACTAGCATGCACTAGCCATTGAGGTCTTGAATAAACTTCAGTCAATAATTTGGAGTAAGGGTGTTGGTAGAAGGTTGAAGTGGAAATAAGGATGATCGTGGGGTAAGAAAGCGTGCAGAAAGTGAAGTGATAGCTGGAAGGAAACGTAGCTTTCGCGCATGGAAGAAAGCATGCACAAGGAAAATGACACTTGGTTGGAGGAACAACACGCGCACATGGTAGGAAGACCTAACGTTGGTAGGGTTAGGTTTTTGGTAACGAATTTTAATGGCTGAAGAGCCAAAGATGTATAAATACCGATACTGAGGTATTGTGGATGAGTTTAGAGTTCTATATTTTTTAGGGATTTTGTAGTTGTTTCGATTGATTTAGTAGTTGGCTTTGCATTATCGTAGATATGTATGAGTTGATGCAATATGTAACGTTTTTTGTATGAACTATTTTGTAAGTTTTTGATATAGAGGAGAGGAGAGAAGGTATATCTTGAGGATTAGATTGCAGGCTGAGGAGCCTAGTGCAGTCTAGTTCACCTCATATAGATCTTACCCATTTAAGGAGAATTGTAAGTGTGCAACACTGTAGAGGCAAAACTACCATAATAAAAGAGTCGAGAGCCAATTCTTTGTGGACGTAGCCCAAAAGGCGGTGAACCACGATATAATATGTGTAATTTGATGAATCCATGCATATATTTATCCTCTTTTTAGTAGTTACATATTGTGCTTAATGAATGAATGGATTATTATATTTCTATGAAACATGGTTTCCTTATTCAGTAAATAAGTTGTTGAAGGTAATTCACAGTCATGAATAATAGTAGGTTACAATCACAAATTATAGTAAATGGCTCTGAATACAGATCTTGTATCTCATACTCAATCCTGGGCTATAAAAACCTGAGTCTTAGATCCACCCATTAAATCTATATTGGGTGAGACTGTGTCATGCATTCTGTGTGTTGTGTTCCCTTCTGGTTTACCAGGAGGGCCGATAGTTTTAGAGGCTTTGCTAGAAACCTGAAAGAAACGAACCCTGGGTCAATAAGAAGCTCAGAGTAGAATAGAGGACAGTTACCAACAAATGGTTTCGTTGTCATTGGTAGGAACAGAGGCAGATTTAGTAGCTGAGATAGGGTGAGCGAGGAATGAGCAAAGAAAAGAAGAGAGTGATAAACCATTATAAGGGAATGTTGAGACCGTGTAACCCTACGAAAGAAAAAATTGAAAGATGGTTGAGAACCAAAGAGCTATATTTTGCACAGAAAGAGATAGAAACCCTAGAATAAAACCCCACAAATATATGGACAAATACATATTTACTAATTTGCACAAAGTCTTTTTCTATGAATTTCCACATCTATTGCAAGAGTGGATACTGAGGTTGGAGGATAACCACACGACAAACCGGATTCGACAGTTAGAGTGGACCCCAGTATAGATTAAGCAGTTACAAAAGGTGAACAACAAATTCACCTGCACAGTAGACTTTTGGCTTGACAGTATTGTGGTTGGATTCATAACAGATTTTTTAGTTGACACAACGAAGTCATACAACGCAGCGGAGCATGAATTTATACGCGGACCTCGAGGAATGTACATTTGATCATAGTGTAATTCTATTAATATATTGATATATAAAAAAGGTGTAATGACAATGGAATCAGGCAACTAAACTTCTGTGTGTGCATGGGGGAAGGGGGGAAGCACTGACAGAGAGAGGAGGAATGAAAGAAGGTAAGGATAAGGGAAATAAAGAGGAGGAACCTTTGGACCCGGTCATGATGGATGATGACTCGATCAAGTGGATCTTTGCATCGATGGGAAGGATGCATAGCGGAGTACCCTACTAATACAAGGTGAATACCAAGAAGAGAATTGTAACCGTGAGGGAAGGTTTGGTGAGTGATGAGGAAGAGGTAGAGGATCTTCGGTCTATGGAGAAGATTGAGGAAATCATGCACGCAACATATGAAAGGAAGACGAGAGGTCCAAGAGTGTGAGGATAAGGCATACATCCTATCCATAATAATGTCAGTGTGTAATCCATAAACCCATGTGCGACTAATACACCAAAGAGAACACCACTGTTTAGACAACCAAATTTCGGAGGAAGTTCGATAACAGGAAGTACATCCACACAAGGAGAAACAACTGGAGGAGTCAGTCTAGGCAGTAGTAGTCAAGTATCTACACCACGTGGAGGAGGTATTAGTTTAGTATTCAGAATGGTGGGACATGATCCCACCATCAGGTTACCAGAATTTCATGGAGAAGCAGCAAAAGACCCTGAAAAGAAATTGTTCATTTGTGAAAAGATCTGGGAAGAAAAATAGATTACTGATGAAGATACTAAACTCGTGCAACTAGCTATTACACTAAGAGACCACGCACTAGACTGGTACATGAGTCTAGACACAAAAAGTTCCCTAGGGATGACAAGGACACTGACCGACATTAAGAATTTATTAATAAATGATTTCCAGAAGCTGAGCTCAGAATATGATTTCATGAATGAGATGATTAAAATAAGACAGAAACAAGGAGAACTTGTATGGTAGATCATAGATTCAAGCGACTGAAGGGAAATTTAAAATACCTCATGACCGATATGCAACATCGACACCTATTTTTCAACTCATTACTCCCTCACTTAAAATACCCTTTACGACAACAGAAATTTTAGACGCAGGCAGAGGCTCTGTAGGTAGCCTTGTAGCTAGAAGAGAACCAATACCAGAAGACATACCTAATGATCGAGGAATTGAAGGAGGATTTGAAGAATATAACATTTTAGCTGAACCAAAATAAAAACAAGGACAAACGAGAAGTCGTTTGGTGCACCACATGCAGGACGTAAGGACACCACAAGAACGAATGCCCAACGTTCATGCAGTATATGGAAGCAGGTATGCCAAATCTGTTACCACTGGGAGGAATATGGTGTGAAATATGAAAGAAACTAGGTCATGATCCTTATCACTGCACGATGATGCAAAAATAATAGACAGCCCCAAAGAGTTCATATTTCACCTTTTGCAATTCAGTGGGCCACAACAATAAATATTGCATAACTATGGAGCTGATGCAAGAAAGAACATTAGATGCATATAGAGTACAAGATGAGATGATGACTGGGCAAGTAGCGCCACAGTTCAATGTAGTTCCATCTCCATACAACACTGCGCAGCAGTAGTATAATACTACACAACAACCATACAATAACACACAGTCGCAGTACAACCAGACCCAACCTCTATACCATACCGCGCAGTATAATTAGGTTCCATAGTATAACGTGTTGAGAGGTGATCGAGCAGGCTACAAAGGAGGAGGATGAGCCATAGGAGGTTTCAGATGAGGTAGAGGACTCGTCACATGTCACAAATGTCAACAACTAGGACATTATGAATGAGAATGTCCACTACCACCAACGACTTGTATGTATTGTTGCACACCGGACCATGATACATAGGAATGTCCAACCTTACTAGTAAAGATTCAAGAAAAGAGGAATCAAAACAACCAAAATTTTCAGTGGATCTTAGCCGAAGAAAAGGATGAAGGACGGAGCATCAACATAGTCACTCATGGAGGAGCTAAAATAGGCACTGACGTAGTTCGACAGGAACCAGAACAAAATCAGTGGGTGAAGAAGAACACCGAACCAAAAAATAAGTTCGACATGTAGAAGGAGGAGATATTCAAGCAAGCCAGATAAGAATTTTAGAAGGAGGACATGTCATCAACTTCAACTTCGCAGCAAGACAAGGAAGCACTAGAATACAAGATGCATCCATCATTGGATCATACCAACGAGATGCAACCCATGGGACAAGTAAGTACAATCGAAGGATTTTTTCAATCATGTGTAAAGGTATTAAGTGATCCATCATCTGTGAAAATGTTACAAAACATACTAGAAAAATGTAGCAGTGAGATGGAAGAAAATCTAGAACCAAAAACAGTTAATCACCTACACACAAGAAGAAGAACAAGTAGGGAATTTAGATTGAATGCTAACATATGGGATTTCAATAGGGGATTTCAATCATATTGAATCTAGGCTGGGAAGTGAATGTATTACCAAAGAAGACATGGAAATGTATGGGAGATCCAACATTAGGATACTCACTTGTTCAATTGAAACCAGCAAACCAACATAAAGTCCTATCAATCGGTAGACTGAAAGGAGTGTTGTATACCTTGATGGAGTACGCACTAAAGCAAACTTTGAAGTCATTTAAATAGTGGATGACACAACACCGTATCCAGCATTTCTTGTTCTGGATTGAGCGTTTGACAACCAGGCCATAATCAATTTGAAAACCAGGAAAATGATATTTGATTATGGAGAATGTAGGGTCATCGCACCATTAGACCCATCAGAAGGGGAGAGGTTTGTAGAAACTACTTGCCTAGACTTAGAGGAAATTGTCAAGTTATATAGAACAACTGTGCTCGATGAGGATTATGTAAACGCAATTGCAGATGGGGTATTCAGTTGGTGGAGCATTACTTCATGTGCAACAGACTCAGACACCAGTTTAGAGAACTGGAAGAAGAGGCTACACAAATTATCCACGCGAAGATGTGCAAGAATAGACCACGCAGTAAGATGGGTAGGCATAGAAATCAGGGAACCACCCAGTTTCCACAGACTAAACAATTTGCAAACATTCTTAACACAATACGAAGATGCAATGTTAGAGAACCAAAGACTATTAGCACTTGACTTAGCACTTAAGGCCACACCCGCAAGATGGTGGGGTGTACACAAGGATAGATTGGTACCAATGTAAGAGGTTATTGTGCATAAGGTTTGGTGCAGAACAGAAAAACAACAAACAATAGAAGTATGAAGGACAAGGAACACCAGTGGAACACTTGGAGAAGTGAAGAATGTTGTGGAAAATGACACCCCCAGAGGAATGGCTTCATTACTTTATACACACTCTAGAGGGAATACCAACGAATTGGTATACAAACTAAGAATTGCACAAGGGAACTACGACCTTGACGACATTGCAACAGAATTTTTCAATCACTTTCTCATTTGAACATGAGAACCCCAACATAGATGCAACCCTTAAACGGATCAGAGGAGTAATATTCATCAAAGAACCAGAAGTACAATTGATCACAGAAGAACAACAACGAAACAAATAGATAGTCAAGGACTTGTTGGCATGTTACCATGTACAGGAGGAAGCACTGAATTAAGATGATCCACGCGATATTCATATCAAAGAAGTAGAAGGGAAAATATATGTGGAAGGCCCACCCATAGAATCCAAAGTCATTTCTGCATCAACCAAGGTAAAGAAAGTTAACATCAGGACAACTAAGCAGCCCAAAATCGCCAGCATTGGATATTAATGGGATGAGAAAATAGTAGAAAGCATCACAGAGTCGTTGTGTGAATACAGTGACCTATTTCCCATAACATTTACAGAGATGAAGGGTATAGTCAGAGAAATAGGAGAAATTAATATACCACTCAGACCTAATGTGAGACCTATTAGACAGTGACCCTACAGATTGAACCCAATATATAAAAAGAAAGTCAAAGCTGAGATCGACAGGATGCTCAAAGCCGACATTATAGAACCAGTTGAAGATTCATAATTGATAATCCCAATGGTAGTACAGGACAAGAAACAAGAAGGGATCAGGATATGTGTCGAATTAAAGAAGTTGAACGATGCATGCCTACATGACCCATTCCCTACATTGTTCATGGATGAAGTGTTAAAGAATGTGGGAGGACATGAAGCTTCCTCATTCACTGATGGATTCTCAGGCTATCATCAGATTAAGATAGCATAGGAGGACAGATAAAAAACCATGTTTGTGATAGAATGGGGATCTTATCAATACACATTCATGTCATTTGGACTGAAGAATGTGCCAGCAATATTCTCCAGAGTGGTCATCGCAACATTTAAATAATTCATCCATCAATTTCTTGAAGTCTACCTGGATGATTTCACAATCTATAGTTTATTGAAAAACCATGTGGAAGTTTTGCGGTTGATGTTAGAAAGATGCAAATAGTGCTAGATATCATTGAATATAAAGAAATGCATATTTGGAACACTGTTTGGGATATTATTAGGTCATATAGTATGCAAACAAAGTCTATTAGTAGATCCTCCAGGATCATAGTCATTGTTAAATTACTAGCACCAAAAATAGTTTGTCAGCTAAGAGCGATGTTAGGACACACATGATACTATAGGAAATTCATCAAAGGATATGTGCATATCACTGCACTGATGGAAAATTTGTTAAGGAAGGATACAAAGTTTCAGTGGAATGGCGAGTGTCAACACGGTATGGATACCTTGAAGGAAAATATGGTTACCACGTCGATATTAGTATTTCCATACTAGGTGAAGACATTCCACGTGCATGCAGATGCATCAGTGATAGCACTTGGATCTATATTGGCACAACCAGGAGTAGGAGACTTGGATCACCCGATAGCATTTTCAAGAAGAAAGCTATCCGACTCAAAATAGAACTATAACACTACAGAAAGAGAAGGCCTATCCATGGTCTATGCACT
>JZKD02S0804149.1:211034-223763 GCA_000966675.3 Picea glauca | reverse complement strand
TGGTTCAAATGGTTACCCTTGGAAGAATGGTGGTATAACACTTCCTTTCATACTGCAACAAAAATGACACCATTTATGGCACTCTATGGATACCAACCTCCTTCCATCACTTCTTATCTAAAAGAAAAATCTAAGGTTCAAGCAGTGGAAGATCACATTGAGCATCAACAACAAGTTCTCCAAATCTTAAAGGACAACTTGACCATGGCACAGAATCGCATGAAACAACAAGTAGATCAACATCGTAGCGAAAGAAGTTTTGAAGTAGGGGATTGGGTGTTTTTAAGACTACAACCATACAAACAGATGTCCCTCAAGCAAACCAATAAGGATAATAAATTATCACCAAAGTACTATGGCCCTTATAAGGTGATGCAAAAGATTGGTACTATGGCATACAAATTGGAGTTGCATGCATCTTCGCGAGTACACCCAGTTTTCCATGTTTCATGTTTCAAGAAGGTTATAGGCGACAAGATCCTAGTTCAAACTATATTTCCAGAACTTGACAAGGAAGGAAAAATCATATTGGATCCTGAAGCCATCACTAACGCAAGAATTCGCCAGCTGAGGAATAGATCCATTTCAAAGTATCTCATTAAATGGAGGAAACTGTCGGCCGAAGATTCCACTTGGGAAGATGAGTCTTTTATAAAGAAGCATCTAGAGTTACTCGAGCGTTGCAGACAACACTTGTCTCAAGGGGAGGGGCATGTTAAGCCCTAATATTGGCTCATTACCTCTTAATTGGGGCATATTACATTAGTAATGTTATTTTATTTATGTTAGATTTATTCCATTAGTTGTAATTATACCTCCTAGTCTCCTATATATACCAAGGAGACATTTTCATTTGGATTCATTTGGTACTTGAACATTTATGTAGGGTAAAAGGAGGTTTCCCCCTCGAAGAGGCTTATTATCTGAAATTATCTCTTTTTCAAGGCGTTGAGTACTTATTTTGAGGTTTTTCTATGCTATATTGATATTTGGTTCTTAACACACATTCAAGACCTGGTGCAAGCCAAGGAAAGATGGAATGTTGAGCGCAAAATCATTGTCACTCACAACCTTGGTGATGGTGTATGGCCCATACCGGAGTGGGTGAAGCTTCCAATGGGGCCCTATAAGGCATTCTTTCTGCAAGTGCAATCAAACTTTGTTGTCCACCTGAAACTTATGTGGCACCTGGTGTTGATCATGGTGTTGCTTGTACTTGGCATTGGACTTCTGTAAAATATCCTAAAGCTGTTGGCAGATGTGATGGATCTGCTCAATGAACTAGGTGGCTTTGTCATATTCTGGTGGAGCAGGAGACGAGTCGACCAAGGTGTTCATCGGGGGTAGTGAAACATCCATGGGGCCCAATAGTTGGAATCCCAACCCCACTTGAAAGGGGCTGTGGCCAATTGAACTATGCAGGGCTCGGTTGTAGCTATGTTGGACATAGGAAAGACTCTCATCCCATGTGGGGGGGTGCTTGGAATTGTACATGCATAGGATATGTATGATCATCCGATTGACGACCTCAGTTTGGCCATCTTTTTGGGGGTGGAAGGCAGTGGGTTTGGTGAGCTTGGTATCCATCAATGACCAGAGGCTCGACCATAATGTGTTGAGGAACCGACTCTCTTGATATGAGACAATGGTTTGTGGGATCCCAAATTGTACCAAGACGTGTTTAAATAAGAGCTTGGCAGTGGCCTCTGCAGTGATGTTCTTCTTGCAGGTGGCCAAAATCACCATCTTGGAAAAGAGATCAATAACCACAAAAACACATTCATTTCCCCTCTTGATGGATGGGAGGCCCGACATGTAGTCCATTGAGATGGATTCCCACATCTTGTTAGGAGTAGGAAGAGGGGTGTACAGGCCCTATTTCTTAGTGGTTGGTTTGGAAATAGTGCAGGCGGTGTAGGACCTGATATACTTGCCGAAATCCTATCGAAGTTTTGACCACTAGAAATGTTTTTGCAATACTTCCACTTTCTTTTCGACGCCAAAGTATCCTACCATCCGACTGTAGTGAGCTTCCCAAATCAGCTTCATGCGCTCGCTTGATGGAACACAAAGATGGCCCAGGCGACACAACAACCCATCCCGAAGATGGAAATTAGCAACCACTGAGTTTTCTCACAACATTTGGTAGGTGGTGGAGAAGTCAGGGTCTGTCTCATAGAGGTGGGGCCATCTAGAGGTCTCATGTATGCAAGAGTCTAGCACCGTGGTGAGTGTCGTGCCTGGAGGTCAACTGAGGAAATCAACAACTCAGTTGGTACTTCTTGTTTTATACTTGATGTTGAGGTGGAACTATTTTAAGTATGAGGACCACTTCTGATGGTGGTCATTCTACAATTTTCCTTGGGTCTGCATCAACTATAGTGGCTTGTGATCAGTGTGGATGTTTGTCTCCTTCCCCAGAATGTAATGTCTCTACTAGCGGTAGGCTTTCACAATGGAGTACATTTCTTTGTCGTAAGTAGTGTACTTACGAAAAACATATGATAGTGTCTCACTATGATACACCATGGGGTGGCCGTGTTGAGTGAGAACGACACCCACAACATAGTCTGAAGCATCTGTCTCGATCTCAAAGGGATGTTGCAGGTCTGGTAATAAAAGTACTGGGGATGAGCACAGATGATGCTTTAATTCATCGAAGTCTTGTTGTTGGGATAGGCCCCACACAATTTTTTCCTTACCGCCACCCCTGGTTATTTGGCTAAGGGCCCATGCGATATGAGAGAATCCCAACACGAACCTGCGATAGAAATTTGCGAGGCCCAAGAAGCTATGAAGCTCAGTGAGTGTGGTTGGGGCTGGCCAGTCACAGATGACTTGGATCTTGGTTGGATCCACATGCAATCCATGCTGATCAACAATGTAGCCTAAGTAATGGACCATGTCCATGCCAAAGGAGCATTTTTCCAAGTTTGCATATAGGTTTTGCTACCGCGGGGTGTGCAGAACCTGCTGAATATGTTGCAAGTGTTTCTCCCAAGAATTGATGTATATGAGGATTTCATCCAGATACATCACTACAAAAGAATTGGTGAAAGGTCGCAAGATATCGTCCATCATCCTCATAAAATTTGTTGGAGAATTTGTCAAACCAAAGGGCATGACCAACCATTCAAAAAGACCTTCTTTTGACTTGAAGGCGGTTTGTCATACATCTGTATGTTCTATTAGGACCTTGTGGTAGCCATACTTCAGATCAATCTTACTAAAGTATTTGGCCCCCTTGAGATGATCAAGGAGGTCATCGATTCAGGGAATCGGTTACCGGTTCCAGACTATGATTTTATTCACAGCCCAGTAATCAATGCAGAGTTGCCAGGTCCCGTCTTTCTTCTGCACCAGTACGATTGGGCTCCCACAAAGAAATGAGATGGGATGGATGTTCCCCTTGTGGAGAAGTTCTTGGATCTGCCTCTTGATCTCCTCGTTTTCTAATAGAGAGTGATGATAGATCGACCCATTGGGTAGCGATGTGCCTGGGGTCATATCGATGGGATGCTTGACATGGCAATGAAAAGGTACCATGATAGGAGAGGAGAATATATCTGAGTATTCTTCCATGACCTTATCCACTTGCTTCTGTTGTGTGGAGAGATCGGTCACGAAGGCCCTGGATGTGGCTATGATCTTTCACTTACTCTGAGAGAGAATCACGAAGAAGACAAATTTCTCGGTCTAAGAGATGACCTTCCTACATTGCTTGGAAAAGATCAAGGAAATAACACTAGGAGGGACTTCCTTGGGTATCATGTACAATTTCATGTTCAAAGTAATAATAACACTATGAGGCCTAGACTCATATACAACATGACGTTTCCATAAATAAGGTTGGCCCAAAATAACATTACAAACTTCGAGATGAGAAACATCACACAATACCTCGTCTTTGCAGGGCTTGATACCATAGGACAATCGACATTGTTGGATGAGGCAGAGATCGCTTCCTTGGAGGAGCCATCCAATGGTGTAGGGTTGCAGGTGCGGCGTTGTCGGCAGGGCTAGCCGCTTGACAACCTTTGCTGATACGAGGTTCTTATGGCTATCACTATCAACAATGAAGTGCAACGTGGTGCCTTTTACCCACATCTGTGAATGGAAAAGGCACTCACCTTCTTCTGGCACATCTGGTTCACCAGATTGGAGCTTGGTGGTAGCAACAGTGGCACTGTGTTCCACATCAATGATCCATCTTCCCCTTTCTGGTTCTGACTTAGAGTCATAACCTACATCTGATTCAGAGGCTTTCACTTCGACCACCAACAACTTCTTTGAGCAGCAATCAACAATGTTATGCCAAGGGCTCTATTGGAAGTCGCACCACTTCCCGATATCCTTCTTTGTCTTTCTGGTGTCCTTCTTTTCTTGCAGCATGGACTGGTTGTCCTGATACTATCCATATTTTCTCTGTCCTTTGTTCTGTAGGTTGGGGCCGCCCTTTCCTGGTTTTTGCTGCGAGGGGTTCCCAGGCCCAAATTGTCATGTCTTTTGTTTGAGCTTCTGCTTGACTTTGACGACATACCGATAGGCCACGCTCAAGGACGAGATGTCCAGAAATTCCATTTTGTTCTGGATGTATCAATGCAAAGCACCACGATACTTGAGCACCGGATGTCACTCTGAATCTTTGATACCTAGCTTGGTGCGCAGGGTATGGAAGATATTTGTGAAATCTGGCACTGCTTGGTCTCTTTCTTGCCACAGTGTGGTCCATTTGGTATACAAGTCATCATAACTTCCCACAAGGTAGTATTATTCCTTAATAACATCCATGAAGGATCCCTAGGTGGTCGCGAGTGTAAATAATGAGGGTTCATCTGTTTCCTTTTGCTCACAGAAAGTTTCCCACCAATCTTTGACATGGGGAATGACTTTGAGGAGCGCAAAAGTATTTGTTTCTCTATTTGAAAAGTTGTGGACAGAAAAATACCCTTCTAGTAGATTCAACCACTTATCTACAACATCTGCATCTATCTGAACTTCAAATATAGGAATATTGAAGTTGATTTGTACCTTGAAGGGGGTGGCGCCTCCACTCGAGGAATATGTGTCGCATGTTGGTAGCCGTCAAAGGATTTGCGAGAAAATATCCATCATCTCGTTCCTTTTTTGCGTGAGGGATTCCTCAAGCAACATTTTCAAAGGATCTCTTGTCACGTCATATTTCTTTTCTCCTGCCATGAGATGTCGTTTGGGCATGTGAGAGATTTTTTCCTCAAGAGAAACAAGCTCGAGACCCAATTCTTTGTACCCTGAACTCGTTGGGGACATGCATTAAGATGACAAGGAGAAGACCGCTTTGATACCACTGATACAAATTTTATGAGAAGAATGAAATGAATATATATTATTAAAGTATGCTTAACACAGAATAACAAAGATACAGTAAAATTGGTTTTCTATTCAATAAGGAAATAAGATGAAACTGTAAAATGGAGCGGAAAACAAGCTTGTTGGAATGGTGGCATCTTATCTCTGAGAAGAGATGTGACGGTTGCACTCATTCACAAGAAGATGATTACAATGAGGATATAAAGGCCTTTTTACAATAAACAGGAATGTAAAAAACCCTAGACATCCAAAAATCTAACCCTAGGATATGAAGTGCCAAAAGTCATGTGGCCCCCGTTTGCGTAAGTTAGTACATCAACTTCCTGGGGTCATAACTTTTGCATACAATATTCGTTTTAGACGCACGATAGCCCATTAGAAAGGTCTATTTGAGGACTACACATTTTTTTGTTGTCTTTTAAAGGTCATTTTCGACTGTGGAAAGCCCTAAAAAGATTGTTTAGGGACTCAAAACGACCCCGCAAGTCAGGGACCCGAAAACTAGGAAAAAAAATGCCAAACTGGAAAACTGCCAAAATGAACTAGTTGGAATAGGTGGGAGGCCACCAACATCCATCTGGATCAATATCATTTGCACCGAGCCCGAAAAAAACCCTTGGGATATGAAAATAAAGATGATGGAGCATGAGATCCTTTTAAAATGTTCTCGAGGAATCCCTTGCGCGACAAAGGAACAAAATGATGGACAAATTTGCGCAAATCCGTTGGCGGCTACCCACAGGAAAAACATATTCATAAAGAGTCCATGCAACCCCCTTCAAGGTACAGGTAAATTTTGATATTCCATTATTTGAAGGACTGATAGATGCAGATGTTGTAGATAAATGGTTGAATTTGCTCGAAGGGTATTTTTCGGTTCACAATTTTTCCGATAGGGAAAAGATTAATTTTCCACTCCACAAGGTCGTCCCCCATGTTAAGGACTGGTGGGATACTTACTCTGAGAAAAGAGCCATAGAGGAATATTCTATATTTGTGGTTTCCCCTACATGGGATTCCTTCCAGGATGCCATTAAAGAAAAATAATACCCTGTTGGAAGCTATGAGGACCAGTACACCAGATGGACTACCCTGCGTCAAGAAAGGGACCAGACAGTACCAAATTTCACCAATATTTTCCATACCCTGCGTGCCAAATTGGGTATCAAAGACTCTAAACAACATCTGGTGCTCAAATACCATGGTTGTTTGCATAGATACATTCAAACATAAATGGAGTTTCTAGACATCGCCTCATTGGGTACGACTTGTAGATAAGCTGTCAAGATCGAGCAGAAATTTAAGAAGGAGAGGTGAGAGTTTGGATCTGCAAACTCCTCACAGCTGAAGCAGGGAAAAGGAGGCCCCAACCCACACAACAAGGGAAAAATAAAATATATCCACTCTCAAGACAACCAGTCCAAGCCACAATACAAGAAGGGAAATGAGAAGACGAAGAAGGACACGGGAAAATGGTGTGAATACCATAAAATCCAGGCTTGGCACAACACTGAAGAATGTCGCTCCAAGAAGTCACTCATGGCTGAGCTGAAGGATTTTAAGTCAAAGGTTGATTCAGAGTCTGAATCAAATCTAGAAGGAGGGAAGCAGGTTATCGATGTTGAACCCAGTGTCGACAGAGGTCGTCAAGCGGCTAGACCTATCGAAAACACTGCACCCGCAACCCTACACCATCGACTGGCTTCGCCAAGGAAGATATCTTTGTGTCAGCCAACAATGTCGTCTGCTCTACTTCATCAAGCCTTTCAAAGATGAGGTATTGTGTGATATACCTCCCCTTGAAGTTTGTGATGTTATTTTAGGACAACCATATTTGTGGAAGTGTCATGTTGTGTATGAGTCTAGACCCAGTAGTGTTATTATTACATTGGGTAGACAATTGTACAAGATACCAGAGGTAGCATCGCCTACAGCTATTTCTTTAATCTCTGCTAAGCAATGCAATAAGGTCATTTCACAGACTAGGAAGTTCATCTTCTTTGTGATCTGTTCTCACAGTAAGCAGAATGTCGTCGCCACATCTGTGGCCTCTACACAAAGCCTCTCTTTGCAGTAGAAGCAAGTGGAAGCGATCATGGAAGAGTACAGAGACATATTCTTGTCACCCACCAAGGTATCAAAGAATTACCAAGTCAAGCATCCAATTGATCTAACCCCTGGTGCACCTCTTCCTAATGGACTAGTGTATCGTCGCTTGGTGATGGAAAATGAAAAAATAAAGCGTCAAATCCAATATCTTCTTCAAAAGGGGCACATCATACCTGTAATACCCCAAGGACGTGCCCCAGTTATATTATGAATTGTAATCATGTTTATGAATTGTAGTCATGTTTTGTAGGCTGGTGAGCCGAGTATTGATAAGCTGGTGGGCTTATGTTTTTATTAGGTCGAAGAACCTAAGTGTTAAAGGCCAGGAGCCTGATTTTGTATATGTAATTATGTAGAACATTAATAAAGATTAAACATCACTGTGTGCAGACCAACCACGAAGAAAGAGTGATGGGGGACTAGGCTTCCATAAGGTGGGTAAGGGAAAAGGGATTGAAAGGTTGGAAAGAGGGGCTAAGCTTAGGGGCTTAAGTCCTTGAGAATAATAATTTTTTATTATTCCAAAGCTGTGTGAATGACATGTTTTTTTATCCTAAGTCCTGGGAGAGGAAACGCATGCAGCTCCAACATGTGCAAAAAGGGAATGCATGTAGCTCCAGGAAGACAAGTGTCGACCTGGGTGCATGCAATTAAATGATGAAGCATCAGCTGAGTTGGGGGTTGGTTATGCCAGTTTTCTTGATCCTTCATCTGAAACCGTGAGACCTCTATGATCGACCTCTGCTTAATTTTCTTGTCATGCATCCTAAAAATGAGAACCGTGAAGCCGACCGGTGTATTTCTGTGAATCTCATGGCCTCTGTATTTGAACTTTGAAATATTCACGTAGGAATCTAAAAACCAGAAATCTGTGAACCGTTTTGTGTCTTCTGAGGAACTCGACACCTAAGTAATCTCCTTAGTTGTGTTGTGTTTTAGCGTGGGTTGTTGCCGCTTGCGGTGTCATGCCATCTATTGTTGCTAATGTCATCTATGTGTGAATGAGTGTTGAACCGTTTTTGTTGTCCTCAACTGGCTAGAGCTAAGTCAAGGAGTCTGTTGAAGAAGCGGGTTGTCAAGCTCGTGGTAGAAGAGGCAGGTTGTCAGTCCTATGAGCATCTCTCTCCAGGTGAGAGAGTCTACTAGGAAGTGGTTTTCTCCTAGAGAGAGTCCAACACCAATGACGGAGCTCTGAGAATTCTGATCCAACCTGTTTTCGAGACCCAGAGAGGGAGGTGAAGCACCGATGGACTGTTCTGGTAAAGGTGTATACTCTCAGGTGGAACAAGCATGTGGGGAATGAGAGTCTGTGAGTAGTGGGCATAAGAAGGCTAATGGAGAGAATCCTTCCAGTTGCATTGTGTAGTTTTCATGTAACCTCAGCCTAGTCTAGGATGCCCTTGCCTTGGGTGGAGCTTAGTCCCAGCTCAGGGGTGAACCACTGCTGAGCGTGATGAGTAGCATGGTCTAAGGCTGGGAAGTTCGTGAAAGGTCTGCACGTAGTTGGTGGAGTTACTACAATTTCAAAGATAAGTATCATTATGTGTTTAATTTCAATTAAATTGCATATCTATGATGCTTGTAATATTATCATGTATTATGTTGCAATCCATATTTATTGTTAATTCTATTTAAGTCTGTATGATCGCAATAACTCTATGTTAAATGTGTTAATTTGATTTAATATGCATGTTATATATATATATATATATATGTATGGGAACGTCTCGCGTAGTTGAATTGCCCGATAGTAGAGTGATGGTCGGGGACATTATAATATGGTATTAGAGCCCAAGGTTTCAACGCTGAGCCTGGATGGGCCAGATAAGTGGTATTTGGACCCAAGGTTTTGAGTGGAAATGGTATTCGGATGGAACTAATTTCGAACCTTAGAATGTTTTTGAGTGCCAAGGGGTTACTTGGTCGTGTTACGATGATGAGGAGGAGCAGTGGTAGAATAAAACTGCAATCGACGTGGTATTTGACGACGGAGAGAGAGAGATCAACACTTAAGGTGTTGGAGCCATAGGATCTGTTTGGGAAAAAGGAAAGTCCTTTATGACCGTCAAATCTGGAAAAGGTGCAAGAGGGTTATCCTGGAAGCCTTTCAGAGTTCGACAGTCGGGAGAAGTGGAATGCGCTGAGGCATAAAATTTTGAAGGAGATGTACACCGTAGATCATAGGAAAAGAGCTTGACCATTAGATCTGTGTCCAGAAAGGAAAAGGAAAATCACTTCGGAGGATTTCTAGTGTGGAGTGTGACAAACTCTCGAAGTTCTGAAGTAGATCGCAATCGTTCGTTGCGAAGGACACACGTCAAGAGATCGTATACTTTAGGTGGAAGTACTTCATGAGGAGGAAAGTGTTGTGAGTTTGAAAATCCCGAAGCCCGAAGTGCTGAAGTCACTCATAGTCATTGATCGTGAAGGAGGACACGCGTCGGTAGATCGTGAACTCCAGGAGAAAGCACTCCGTGCAAAAGCGAGCGTAGAGGAGTTGAAACTCCCAAAGTTCGAAGCTCTGAAGCCCAAAGTTTCGAAGTAAAAGGATAGATGTTGTGGGGCTGGATGACATCGCCTGGGGTGACATGGACCTTTCTAAGTGTACCACGTGCCATCGCCTTAGTTGGTGACAGTTGTACTATGTGGGCCTAGAGGATAGAGAAGTCGAAAGTTCGTAATTCAGGAGATCGAAAGGGAAGCAAGCTGGAAAGCTTCCTGAAACTGAAGTCCCAAAGTTCTGAAGTCTCGAAGTCCCAAAAATTAGACACCTGAGGTTCCATAGTGAGTGTGATCAACCGTTGGATGGTAGGTAGACGTGGACTATTGATCCACTCTACTGCGCGACTTCAGTAACTTGGAAATCTGAGAAAGTGTTGTGTTGTGATTTGAAAATTTCTGAGGCCGAAGGCCCGAGTAAGTGCTTATTTATCTAGCGCTTGGTCATGAACCATGGTCGCGTGGGTTGGGGGATTGAGAGAAAGGGGCTAGTACCCAAAAACTTAGTAGAGCAGAGCTCCAAAAGAAGAAATCTGCAAGGATTCTTGATTGAACGAGAATCACAAAGAATGAAAACTGAACGCTTTCTTGAATTAGATTTGTTTATGAATGTTGTGGGATTTTTTAAGGATTGATGGCCTGACAAATTCTGGTTCTATGCAAATTGTGTTTGCATAAGTTTAACAAGTGCCATAACTGATTAGAGTTGACACTGAGTGCAAAGAAATGGAGAAGACACATAATGCTCCTAGTTCAGAGAGCGAAGCTAAAGGGATGGATTTTCATTTGGGAGTTGAAGGGTCGAACTCCAATGGGCATGGAGAAGAGATAGATAAGGAAGGGCATATGATGAAAATCATTGAAAGATTACAGAAAGATGCCCAAAATCACCGAGTAGATAGCATAAATCTCATGAAAGCTAAGGAACAACAAGGATAATTTAACTTAAAGTTGATGAAGAGTCTAGAGAGAATAGAAAAGAAGTTGGACAAGGAGAGAGACTCGAGCAAAATAGGGAATCACCAGACTTCTGAGGGAAGAAGATCAAGGAGTGTTGGTAGACACCATCATCACTCCCAAGGTCGCTCCAAGAGGAGGGCACACAGTTGTTCAAGCCCATCTCCTACCAGAAAGCACAGGAGATATGGAGTGGATGAATTGAAGGGAGAAATGAACAAGATTAATCCTCCTACATTTGATGGAGAACATAAGAAGGAGGAAGATGTCGAAACATGGTTTCTTGGCAATATTTCCAACTGCAGAATTATTCCTCTCATGCAAAAGGAAGAATTGTGATGTATCAACTGAAAGGAAAAGTATCCATGTGGTGGGATCAGCTTGTGCAGGTGCAACACATTAGAGAGAAATATATCACTTGGAAAGAATTCAAGAGGTATTTCGAGAAGAAATACTTGACTAAAAGATACTACAACAGAAAGATGAAAGAGTTCTTTGAACTCAAGCTGGGAAACAACACCATTGATGAATACGAATAAAGATTTTTGGAATTGTTGAAGTATGTCTCGTTCATCAAAGATGAGACTGTCAAGGTTCTGAGGTATCTAAGTGGGTTGCCACCTTCCATTGGTGACAAGATTCATTATGATGATCCTAAGACTATGGAAGAAACTATAAGAAGAGAGAAATGCTTATGTGAACAACAAAGAGAAAAGCCTACTTTTCATAAGGCTTGGGATGACCAGAAGAAGTTTAAGAAAGAGAAGAGGTTGGTTCTGCCAGTTTTTTCAATCCTCCTTCTAAAACCGTGAGACCTCTGTGATCGACCTTTGCTTAATTTTCTTGTCACGCATCCTGAAAATGAGAACCATGAAGTTTATCAGTATATTTTCGTGAATCCCGTGGCCTCAGTATTCGACCTTTGCAATATTCACGCAGGCACCTGAAAAATGGAAATCCATGAACCGTTCTGTATCTTCTGAGGAGCCCGACACCTAAGTAATCACCTTAGTTGTGTCGTTTTTTAGCGTGGGTTGTTTCCACCTGTGGTGTCATGCCCATTTGTTGTTGCTATTTTCATCCCTGTGTGAATGAGTGTTGAACCATTGTTGTTGTCCTCACCTGGCTGGAGCTGAGTCGAGGAGTGTGCTGAAGAAGCAGGTTGTCAGGCTCGTGGTAGAAGATGTAGGTTGTTAGGCTTGTGAGCATCTCTCTCTAGGTGAGAGAGTCTGTTGGGAAGTGGTTTTCTCCTAGAGAGAGTCCAGCACTAGCTACAAAACTCTGAGAATTCTTGATCCGACCTGTTTCCGATACCCAAAGAGGGAGGTGAAGCACCAATGGACTGTGCTTGTGAAGGTGTATACTCCCGGGTGGAACAGGCATGTGGGGAATGAGAGTTCGTGAGTAGTGGGCATAAGAAGGCTCCTAGAGAGAATCCTTCTGATTGCATTGTGTAGTTTTCATGTAACTTCAGCCTAGTCTAGGATTCCCTTGCCTTGGGTGGAGCTTAGTCCCAACTCAGGGGTGACCCACTGCTGAGCGTGATGAGAAGAATGGTCTAAGGCTAGGAGGTTTGTGGAAGGTCTGCACGTAGTTGGTGGAGTTACTACAATTTCAAAGATAAGTATCATTATGTGTTTAATTTCAATTAAATTGCATATATGTGATGCTTGTAATATTGTCATGTATTCTGTTGCAAGGCATATTTATTGTTAATTCTATTTAAGTCTGTATGATGGAAATAAATCTATGTTAAATGTGTTAATTTGATTTAATATGCATGTTATATATATATATATATATATATATATATAT
>JZKD02S0804149.1:192906-205677 GCA_000966675.3 Picea glauca | reverse complement strand
AATTTACTTAATCCTTCCTATTAATTTAATTATTATTATTTTTATTTTTTCCTCCAAGGCACATACATGGTGCGTTGGTGTTTGGTTGTTCCTTAAGGTTTAGGTAGTGGGTGGTGGTCAGGGGTTCAAAACCCATAACCTCCATATCACCCCTCCTTTTGTAATTTAATTAAAAAAAAAATTTAACAGTATTATATCGGGATTAAAATATTATATATTTCTCAACTTAAACAAATTAAAAACATATATATATAAAGAAAATTTAATAAATAATTAAAATATAATGTTACAACTAAAATTAAAATTAAGCCAAATAAAAAAAAACTCTGTATTGGCAACGTGAGGATTGCATGCCACCCACTTGCCCGAAGACTCACAAGTCGGCAACGTGGGGCTTGCATGCGACCCACGTGTCCTTCGCTCTCCTTATTTGGAATAAAAAATGACCATCTCTTTTAAACCCTTAAACTCTTCCACTTCTCCTTCATTTTCTTTGGTTGTGCGAGGAGGCGTGAGGGAGCATGGCCACCATGGTTAACCCTCTCCTCCATACTACCTGCAACTCGAGCAACATCCATACTCCACTCACCTCATCACAACAATTATGGATGACTATAGAACTTGGCAATTGCGTTGGGCAGTATGTTGCATGGCTTGTTCCAACAGGGCATTGCTTCTCTTCTAATGATGAAATTGGAGCTACAAGGACATAATGCAATGGAGGGCCGGATGCATTAAACATGGATTCAGACGAATTTTCAAACCTTTCCTTAGGGTGGTGATATCTGCAAGCTGCACCAAATTTACACTCTCCTGTTCTCAAATAATGCTGACATTCTGGTTGGCCAGGTCGTTCAGGGAATGCCTCTTCAGTTTGTGTATTCATAAAATTCATTCCAATGGGAAGTTTTGCTTCTGAAGATGAAAAGGTATTTTAGCATCAGAAGGAGAGGTTGTTAGTCCTGCCATCTTCGACAAATTCAAATTCAACAGCCATGGCATCATCCCCGAATTCCAATTCAACAGCCACAGGAGCTTCTTCCGTTTCAGGGAATCAACTGGTGGAATGGCAATGGCAAACTGATGACCTGCGTGGGCATTCCTACGATGCTTCATGCAGTGCATCCATCGAGGCCGCGCATGCCCAGGTGACTACTCTGTGAGGTGACTACTCCGTGACTACTCCATGGAGATAAGCGTCAACCAGGGTTCGACTCCCACTTGCGCATGCATGAGGTGACTACTCCGTGGAGATAAGCGTCGACCAGGGTTCGACTCCCACTTGCGCATGCATGAGGTGACTACTCCATGGAGATAAGCATCGAATTTACTTGAGTTTAGTTGATTTCTTTACTGTGTTTGTAATACGGGGATTGATGAGTGGTTTGGTGAGGGTTACTGTAATTTAGGTGAATTTATACCTGAAGAATTAGACCTACTTCTACCTATACTGAATGAATGAATCTTAGGAGGGATAACTATAGACCGGGCGAGATGGAGCGATCTTGTTGCCAGCTCCTTTATAGATAGCTCGCTCCCTTTATGCTATTGTTTGTTTCCGGCTTCATTAGAGAAAGTTTCTATAGGTGATGGCTCCTGAAGAAAGAGCTCGTCCCCATAATTAGGTTCTCCCAAAACAAGTATAGACTTTATTTAAAAAAATAGGATAATTTGGGTATACTGTAATTTAGGTGAATTTATACAAGCAGTTTCTTAATCTTTGGTCGCATTTGTGTTACAAGCATGATCACTGGTTTTCAGCTTAACTCTACCAATTTCTAGTCTAATTTCTCAACGGATTCCTTAATCTTTGGTTCATTTGACATTATGGATCTGTACTTAGATTACAAGGACGATTATGGACTTTCACCAACTATGAGGTTAATTTTGCAATAAAAAAAAATATTCTTTGACACTGAAATATAAAGAATTGAAGCCAATTTTAGAAGAAGTTCTCATTCTTTAGTTAATTCTGCATTATGGTTGATTTTGCCAGTTCTTATGTTGGTTTTACAAGATAATCCAACTCTAGTTAGCCTTAGCCGCAACCGTAATTGCTAGTTTTAATTTATTTGAAAAAAAAACGTTGGCTTTAACTGGAGGCCAAATTTACAGCATGACCACTGTTCCTGTGGCAATCTGATTTCGAGAGGAATCGATACAACTACAGGGATTTCGGTGCTCTACGTAGGAATGGATGAATAACACATAATGCAACCCTTTTTTTGTGTGTGAATCTCAATTGTTCAAAAGGTGAAATTGGATTTCTCAGTTGCTAATGGGAGAAAGGTTGAATCCACAAGCCCAATGCAATCTTTAGTTTCTATTTCCCAAAAAAAAAATTGAATTCCAAAGCTATATTAGTACCGAACCAATCATGGCATACTCTACTTCTCACTTCTTTTTCTCAGCGGGACATTCCCATACAACGGATAATACCGGCTAACATAGGCTGCTATGACCACTGTTTCAAAAAAAATAGAGTATATATAGTAACAGTTTGTGTCCTGACTCCCACATAGTTCAAAATAAAGACTTATTCGCTAATTCTATCCTCCCGAATTCTATTGTTTGTGTATATTCGAGCAGTGTTCAGTATCCACT
This sequence comes from Picea glauca, assembly GCA_000966675.3. Lineage (NCBI taxonomy): Eukaryota > Viridiplantae > Streptophyta > Pinopsida > Pinales > Pinaceae > Picea > Picea glauca. Next base: position 203,073 of record JZKD02S0804149.1, on the reverse strand, counting down.
TATGTATCGGAAAAATATATACATTTACTATTCGTATTGCATTTATTTTTATATTTGTGTTAAATTTTTTTGTGTTTGATTTGCAGGTTAGGTGTAGCTGGAGTTGGAGCTGGGAACTTGGCCCATAGGCCCAGATTTCAAACTAAGACGCTCTGATACCATTTGTAGTGGCCATATTATTTAACATCAATTAATTCTATCAAACATAGTAGTAAAATTCAATAATTCTGTTAATTGAGAAAAATAGTAAAATTCAAAATTTCCTTTAATTGAGCACATTCGCATATAAATTTATCAACAAATAATAAAATTTTATGGCAAAATAAAACAAATACACAATTTAAATTACCTGGGTCTGATGCTAACCCTCCGCTTTCCACTTTCCTTGTTGACCGATGTTGAACTGTGTAAACACTGCCCAAACCTTGTTCCACCCTGCCAACTAGGACAACTTCCTAGCTCCAGGATATCATATGGATATCCTGGCCCCCATGCCCAAAACCTCCAACAAACCGGTGCTTGTACTGATCCAATCCAACTACAGAACTCAACTCCCCTCTCTCTGCAATCCAAGAGAAACCTCCAAGAAAAATAATCCTCCCGTAGAATGATCCCCCTTCATAAACCTCCTTCCCCTTCCTCTCCTTCCTTCACCACCTCTTGCATTTACTTCCTTACCTATGCATAGTTAATGCCCCTTATCCTTTCATTTATTATCTTATCCTTTCGTAATTAATATCTTATCCCTTTCCGTGTACGTAACCTTTTTAACAATATAATTTATTAACCCCCTTTTATTTCTTTACTTAATTAATTAATGAGTTAATTAATACTTAATTAATCCTTGACAATCATGAACAAGTAATTAATAATAATTAATTAGTTAAAGTTATTTAAGAAATAATTATTGTTTAGCTAACTTTTAGGATAGTTAGATTATTAAATTAATTACAATTAATAATCCTATACATCTATTTAAGCAGGGTCGTTACAAGCAAAGTAGATGAAAGTTGGTTATGGCACAGAAGGATGGGACACTTGAGCTTTGATAACCTGATTAAAGCTAGTAAAGAGGGAGTTGTAAAAGACATTCCAAAAGTATTCAAGCCCTCGGGTCCTATTTGCAAACATTGTTAATTAGAGAAGCAAACAAGAGTCAAATTCAAGAAAAAAGATCATTCTACATCAAAACCCTTGGAGATTGTTCACACTAATCTATGTGGTCCCTCTATGACTGGAAGCATACAATGGGAACACTACTTCATGTTGATCATTGATGACTACATGAGGATGACCTAGGTATATTTCCTCAAAGAAAAATCCGAGGCATTTGAAAAGTTTAAAGCATTCAAGACTTATGTAGAGAATGAAACAGATCTCAAAATCAAATGTTTAATATCAGATAATGGATGGTAAGTTACCTCTAAAGAATTCAATAAGTTTTGTGAATATCATGGAATCAAGAGATAATTCTCAACTCCAAGAACTCCTCAACATAATGGAGTTGTTGAGAGGAAAAAAAATATATTTTCAAGAGGCTACAAGAACTATGTTGAATGAAGCCAAGCTTCCAGACAAATTTTGGAGAGATGCAATATATACAGTAGTCCACATACTTAATAGAGCACAACTTAGAGCTAACCATGAGAAAACACCTTATGAATTGTCGTTTGGATGACCAACATATGTGAAACATTTTAGAGTCTTTGGAAGTAAGTGTTACATTAAGAGGGATGAAGATAATCTAGGGAAATTTGACTCTAGATCAGATGAAGGCATATTTTTGGGATATTCACCTAACAAAAAGGCTTACAAGTGCTATAATGTAAGATTGCACAAAATATTTGAAAGCGCAAATGTGAAAATAGATGATCTAAAATTGAGAAAAATAAAATCTCAAGATGAATCAAAAATTGATGAATGGAGAAGAACCGGTGATGATGAAGAAGATGGTGAATCACAAAATGGATAAGATATTGAAGAACTACAAGAGAATTAACCATAAATTGATGATGAGAAGGATGAGGAAGAAACACCCTTGCCAAAAGAACCATCAAAAAGAGTTCAAAAGAATCACCCTGAAAATCAAATTGTAGGGGATAAAGATTCAGGTGTAGAAACAAGAAGGAAACTCATATTTGATTATGAACAGGCAATGCTTTCAGTAATAGAACCCAAATTTTTTGCAGAATCTAGCAAGAGTGAAGACTTGATAAAATCAATGAACAAGGAAATTGATCAAATTGAGAAAAATCATACATTGGAACTTGTCCCTGGACCCAAGGACAAGAATGTGGTAGGAACCAAGTGGATATTCAAAAACAAAATCAATGAAAATGGATAGATCATAAATAAAAAAATAAATATTAGTATGCAAGGGATATGCCCAAGTGGAAGGTATTGACTTTGAAGAGACTTTTGCCCATGTAGCAAGACTAGAAACCATCAAAATGTGCCTGGAATTTGCATGCTTCAAAAACTTCAAAATTTATCAAATGGATGTCAAGTCATCATTTTTGAATCGAACATTAGAAGAAGAAGTCTATATTGAGAAACCAAAAGGATTCATATTAACAGAAAATTAGGACTATGTGTGAAAACTAAAGAAGGCTCTGTATGGTCTTAAACAAGCCCCTAGAGCATGGTTCTCAAGACTTGATCAATATCTGCAAAATCAAGGATATAAGAGAGGGACTACTGGCAGCAACCTATATATCAAAATTTAGGATCAAGATATGATTGTTGTAGTGGTATATGCAGATGATATCATTATTGGAAGTAATCTTACCATACTAAGAAAAACCTTTGCAACAAAAATGCAAGAAGAATTTGAGATGTCTATGCTAGGAGAACTAACTTTCTTCCTAGGTTTACAAGTCACTCAAACAGATAAAGGAATATTCATTTCTCAAGATAAATATGTCAAAGAAATTTTAAATAAATTCCAAATTGAAGACAATAAACCTATGTGCACTCCCATGATCACAGGATGAAAACTAAGCCTAGAAAATGACTCACCAAAAGTAGACCAAATTATGTACAGGTCAATGGTTGGAAGTCCTCTATATACAACAACAACAAGACCTGACATCATGCAGAATGTAGGACTGGTGGGAAGATTTCAATCTGCACCTAAATAATCTCACTTAAAGGCAATAAAAAGGATATCCAGATATCTTAAAGCTACCTCAAATTTTGGATTATGGTATCCAAAGAAAAAAGACTTTACATTGAATACATGTATTGATGCAAATTGGGATGGTGGTGTAAATGATATGAAAATCACCATTGGAGGAGCATTGTTTCTAGGAAAATTTATGGTGGCATGGATAATTAAGAAACACACATCTATATCACTCTCTATTGCAGAAGTAGAAAAAATTGTTGTTGCATCTTGCTTCACACAAGTGATCCAGATGAAACAGACTCTAGAATATTTACAAGTGAAATACGATCATCCCATCACTATTAATTGTGATAACAACAATGCCATAAATATCTCTAAATATCTTGTAATTCACTCTAAAACCAAACATATCCAATCAAATATCACTTTTTAAGAGATCGGGTTACTCAAAAATTGGTGAAAGTAGAATATGTAGACACAAAAGAACAAATTGCATACATTTTTCAAAACCCTTACCTAGAAGTACATTTGAAAATCTCAGACAAAAGTTGTGGGTAACCTCCATACCTCATTAAAAATTGCATAAACAAATATATGGACAGAGGGAGCATCACCTTAGGGGTATCATCACTTCAAAGGAAGAAAATAAATATCCCCTCTTTCATTGTTGTCAAAGGGGGAGAGAAAACAATATTAAAATAAAAAGTTGTATGGTGTTGCCATCAATGCCAAAGGGGGAGAATGTTGGACATAGTAATATGGTGTTGGAATTGATGTCAAGAAGGTAAATATGGTCACATTATGTTGTGAAGTGGTCATTTATGTCAACAAGGGTCTATATAGGTATATCATCCAAACAAATCCATTAGATTATGAATCTATTAATGTACCCTTCTATTCAGCCTCCTAAAGAGGAATAGAAGAAATAATTTTATTTTTATGTTAACTCTGGTCATAGAGAATTTGTACTTACAAGGGAAGAAGACAGAAAAATTTGTAGCAGAGAAAGTGTATTAATGGCAGCTATTACAACAATAAATTTGTGACAGAGGAAAAGAAAGTAATTAGGAATTTGTAGAGATTATTGTAATTGTAGCGGAAAAGGAATTGAAGGTGCCATCACATTATATTAAATTGAAGACAGAAAAGTATAAGTTGTACATAATGACATTGAATGATAAATGGAAAAACTATGTTCGAGTGTTGATCAAGAACCATGTTCATGAAGTAATTTTGCCTATAAGAGTTGTCTCTATATATTGAATTAATTGTGTCAGCAAGGAGAATTGTCAAGTGAAAGTATCTTCGTGAACGCGAACATGAACAAGATCATAACATGGTTTAAGTGATCATGGATCACTTTACAAAATCAATGATCCTCACCAGTTAGTAGGTGAAGAATTATTAAAGTTAAGATAAAGATACAGTAGCCGTTAGATTCGGATCAGACCAGGATCTAGCTGTCAAACCCATGATAATTTGTGATCATTCGATCTTGAGAAAGATTCATTACAGATGATTGGATTGACATTAAAAGAACCAAATTAAACCTACATTGTTCTCTCACTGTGTGATTAAAACACAATTGTTAGATTGAGCGTCGGGACAAGGGTAATACTCCATCGTTGATAGTGCTTGAGGAAGGAAATTATCTATGGCAGAGATACAGTTCACAAGATGAATATAATGGAAGATAACAAAGGGTAGACCCTTGAAATATTATTAATCGTTGATCATGATTCTACGCGTCAATATATTAGGGATTTTAGCCCCTAAGACATAAGAGATTCTATGTGCAACTTAGCCCTTGAAATGAACGATGACCATTCGTTCCAATCATTGATTAAGTCACATCTATCGATGTGTAGTGGGTTTAAACATTTGGGTAGAGCATCCAAAAATTCTTAGCATTGGTCACCTCCCAGGATCACTTGACAATCAAATTGCTTGGTCGCTTATGTGCAACACACAGAGTTTGAAATTCACATATGTATTTGAAGCTAAGCTCACTAAGAAAACTGGTCATATGGGATTTATGCAAAGACAGTCCTTAAAGGGTTTAAACATATCCTAAACTAAATAGGGTGCCTTATTTGTAGAATTATGAATAAAAATAAAAGGAAGAGATTGCTTGAAATAACATTATTATTACTTAAACAAAAGGGTGCAATGTTTCATTATCAAAAGACACATTGATTCAAAGTCATGCCCTTTAGAAGACTATATAAATGAAAATTTATGATGGGAAGAATTGTCTCAGTGGTCTACATCAGAAGATCATAAACAAGTACAGAGTCCAAGGATGAAAGAAGAAGATACTTATGAAGAGAGGGTGGAAGGGAGGAGCAAGGAAAGATTAGTATCCTTTACTAAATAAAATTTTAAAGACGGGGATTTGGTGCTTCCTAGGGTTGGCACCCTAAAAACAGGGGATTTGGTGCTTCTTAGGGTTTGTTCCCTAAAACAAGGGAGTTGGTGCTTCCTAGGGTTGGAGCTATGAAACAAATGGGGAGTTGGAGCTTCCTAGGGTTGGTGCCCTAAACAAGGGGATTGTTGTCTCCTAGAGTTGGTGCTCTAAATCACTATTCATATAAAACTTGTAATTTGTAATTTAAGTTTATGATTATTGATGTTATTTACTGAAGTTTCTTGTTGATCAATAAAGCGAATAAATAATTATTTAATATTGATAAAAGTTATCAATATTGATTCACCCCCCCCCCTCTTAATATTGAGCTACATTCCAAAACCACTCACTCATTTTGCGCAATAAAGGTGTAGGTACTCACCCCCTTTCCCTCAGGGAAGGGGCATGAGTACATCTCAATGTGTCAAAAAATATTAAAAAAATGCAAAAATTACAAGCTTCTAAGTGGGGTTTACAGGAAAACTAACTCAATAACTCCCTAAAACCCATAGAAAAATAGTATCAACTATATTTAAATGGTATAAAAAGAGACATAATGGTGGAAGGAAGGTGCAAGCATTGTATTATGTCAAAGTAATCATCTAGCCCTAAGTAGCCAAGCCATTATTCCCAAGGTTTTTATGACCTACATTTCCCAAGAAACCCTTGTTTTCCAAATTGCATTTCCCATTCGCATCTGTGAGGCCTAAGATCCTTTAATCTTCCTCCTATCCATGAGAAGAATAATTTTGGAGGTGTTTACAGTCCTGAATGGCCCGAGATTGGAGGAATTTTGAAGGTGATTACAGACACTACTGATAGTAGAATCAGGTACAAGATTTTGTATCTTTGTTCTAATTAATAAAACATAAAATGACTAAATATTGAAAGGAGATTGAATCCAACATAAAAACCTCAATATTTATGGGAGGGAAATAAGTGAGATCTTCATTTTATTACTTAGAACAACAATAAAAAATCGTGTACTAGATTCTACTTCTAGCACTGTCCATAATCGCCTTTTGAATTCCTCCAATCCCAAGCCACTCAGGACTGCAACACCTCTAGTTTTATTCTCCTCGTAGATAGGAGGAAGATAAATGGATCTTAGGCCTCGTTGATGTTAATGGGAAATGAACTTTAGGAAACATGGGTTTCTTAAGAAATGGGTCATAAAAATCCCAGGAACAATGGCTTGGATGTTAGGGACTAGATGATTAATCTAGCATAATAACAATGTGTGTACCTTCCTTCCACCCTTAGGTATCTTTTTATACCATTTCACGATGGTTGAGACCATTTTTCTACAGCTTTTAGGGAGTTATTGAGTTATTTTTCCCATAAACCTCGCTCAAGAGAACATAATTTCCACATTTTTTTTATATTTTTTTGACACAGTGAGATGAATTTGCACCTTCCCTAAGGGAAAGGGGTGAGTACTCGCACCTTTATTGAGAAAGAGGAGCGAGTGGATTGTTTGAAGAGAATTTTGCATAGTTTTGGGAGAGCCCATGTAGAAAAAAGGGGGATATGAAAGAGTAAAGGCCAATCACATGCATATCATCTACTGAGGTGAAAAAATATGCTATAACAAGTACCAATCATGAGGGAAAATTTTAGGGGCTAAATTTCACCCATGGGCTAATTTTCCATGCTTTTTACTAAAAAAAGGATTTGTCGATTTCCATTTTTTTTAAAATGATTCACCTCATTCTATAGGATAAAATTACTTTACCTTGAAAATCAACAAAATTTTATAGAAACTACAAAAAATCCTTAGAAAATTGAATATTTTTACAAAAATGTTTCCAAACATTTTACAACTTCATATTAAGGACTAGTAAGATTCACCAAGATTTCTACATTTTAAGATAAAGTTCCATCCTTAAAATTATCCCTGCTAGTCACCAGTTTTGGTTTATGGGCTCAGATGGAGAATGTGACAAAATTATTCTAGCATCCTTGAGGGCGACTATCCCTGAAGAATGGTGTAATAATGAAAACAAATTTATTGGCAAACTCAATGTATCCTCCCTCTGATTCAATCCATGACAAGATTGTGGTCCATTCAACTACATGCAGGGAATTACCATGTTCATCTTCTTTCTTGGGATTAATATGCCCAAAATGATCAAATTAGAAATACAATAGAAAGTATAAAAAATAATATTGATAATAGAACATCTTAAAATCATGAAACTTGCACAATTGTTCAAGAATGACATTAGCCAGAAACTCTACAAAATTGTATTTCATTGGAAGCAAGTTAGGAGGGGGAGAAATATCATTCATTATTCTCAGTATAACCCCATCCACTACCAAGTGATTATCATACCCTAATATTGAAGAGATCATAGATATCATCTCTCGTGTAATTGGGGAAAAAGTGATAGTTGACATAGGAAATAAGTTAGGTATTGAGACTTCATTGAAAAAAAAAACATCAAATGACCTCTTATTTTTCATGTCAGGGGTAGTCATTTACCTTAGTGTCCAATTCCTCTTCATTGATAGAATACTCAAATATTGAAAATATGAGCATGGTGGAAATAATATGGTAACAAACAAGATTCTCCTGGAACCATCTACAAAGAGTAGAGTGAAACTCTAAGGATCATATAACTTTGCACATGTTTCAAGCAAGTTAGACTCATGGAAAATGGAAGGTAGTATGGCTTGGGATAAATGGATTGACTAGATTGAAAATGAATCAAACCCATTACGAGAAAAATCCTTGGCCACTCACATGCTTTTCTCAAAAAACTTTCAGCAATGTGTGTCTCTAAAACATCCCAAGTTAGGTCAACCAAAACTTCAAAATCACTAGAAGTATTTGCAGGGGTAGTTACACCCAAAACTTCTTTCGAGGAGCCATTCCTTTAGCATAATTTTGAATTACCTCTATAAATAACTGATATGGGAGTTGGTGTACTTATTTTTCTTAATAGGGAGAGAAACACCCTTGGATTTTTCTTTCATCCAACAATGAAATGTTCGAGTGTCCCAGGTAAATATTGGTGAATTAGATGATGAGAATCGATTTTCCAACACTCAATTACCAGATACTCCATCATAACCTACACGCATGTGACATTTACTATCATTAATTGGCGAGTGCCTTGAAAAAATAACCATATTTATGAAATATAATATGGGAAATTAATGCAAAAATCACATCAATATTGATAAAACCGATGGCCTTTGATGGTGATTTTGGTGCCACAAAAGCAGTTTTGCAAACTAGCTGCAAAAGTGGTTTTGAAAACTAGTTGCAAAAGTGGTTTTGAAAACTACTTTTCATTCACCAAAAAATTTCAAAATTCCCACATGTCATCTCATAGTGCATTTTGAGCAATGTATTTCCTATTAAGTATCGTGCATTTCCCAATTTGAAATAAGTATAATCCATCACATATATACAGGGGTTGCTCCTATTGAAGCAATTGCTATGGTGCGAGTCATAAGGTATTTGAAAAAAATTGAGCAAATGCAAGAGGGTAGATGGCCTAAGGTTGTGTTAAGTGACAGATTATGCAAAAGAAAGAATACTTGGATGCGTAAAAATAACAAATGGTTTAGTAAATGGGGCATTTTCTTGAGCATGTGTCCTACAAATAGTAAGGAGATAAAAACTTGTGTTATGGATAAGTTCCACAAACGTACTTGGGAGAAAGAGCTAGGGAGAAAGAAGAAGTAGTACATTGAAGAGTTTAACCCCACTCATAACCATCAACAAAAGGCATACATAGGGGCCAATATTTCTTGGAGATCTAAAATTCTTGTTGCTCAATTAAGGACTAATTATCATCAACTCCATTGTGAAACAGGGTGCTAGAAAAGGCCAAAAGAAATGTGGGAGGAAAGAGTATGTATTTTGTGCTCTTCCAGAAAAGTGGAAACAGAAAAACATTTCATTTTAGAATGTGAAGCCTTAAAAGACAACAGGGAAAATTATGCAGGTATTTTGGTAGCTAGTTCTTGGGATAATCTATTCAACGAAGAGTTTGTCGAGAAGCTGGGAGCAGTTATTGTAAAACTTCACAGGAAAAGGGCCGAATAGAAAAGCCAGATGGAAAAACAATCTATCCCATAGGCTATTTTTAGCCTCGTGGACGTTAAAAATATTTTCTTTCTTTATTTCTTACATACGTACACCATTGGATATTTTGGGACACAAAAGTCCCAATATACCTTGTGCACTTTTCTTTCCAAAGTATAAATCCACCATTGGATGTGATCATCTCTATCCTTTTGATATTTCAAAGGTATAAATCTTCAATAACTCTCGATCACTTTGCAACCTGAAATGATCCTCCATTGTTCTATCATTCTACCTTGCACCATTGTATTTTTTGGAGCCAATTACCCGTGTTAAATATCAAACTAGTTTGCACCTGAAATGCAACATGATCCCTCCAATTTTTCTTGAAAATTATTCAATTTTAGATAATGATCAATATTTAAGCTTAGTCGAGACATGATATTTAAAAACAAACATTGAAATATTTGTTCAATATGTGAGTTTGAAGAAAAAAATTATTTTAGGGAGATTCAATTAAATTCAAAATCGAAAGGGAAATGAGAGGAACGATTAACAATTTTTGTGATTACAACACACCCCTTTCAAATTCAA
>JZKD02S0804149.1:181364-192496 GCA_000966675.3 Picea glauca | reverse complement strand
TTAAGTCCTGAAATTTTACCTTGAAGAACTTTTTAAGTGTTTTTGTTCAAAGAAAAAATTATTTTTTAGCTAAGTATAAGGAGTGAAAAACTGTATGTGTTTCATGCATTGCATTTCCTATGAATGTAGTGTATATTACCCTTTCCTTTCCTTTACACAATGCAATGTGGAATCCATGCAAAGTGCAAAGTTCTTTAAGGAGATACTTTACCACCACATTACCTTACCATTGCATACCACATTTTCAAAAACCTTATCCCCGCATCTTACCATTGCCACTCATCTCCATTGCATATACCACACACCGCACATCACATCCCTCATCCTCCCATGCTCATTCTCCACCACCCCCTCCCCCCACCATATTCTTTAGAATTTTTTCTCTCCTACCATATGATAATCATCGCCACCACGCTCCACATATCCAAATTCACCCCTTGATTGTAATTCCTCCACCTACACATTTTGAGTCTGAAAATTTAAATCCTCATGCTTATTTATCTAAAATATTGTCTTATGGTCTTTAATTCAACCTCACAAGGATAAATCCCCCTGCATTTTTAAAGAGGTGGTACTCCTCTATTTTTAATAACATACAAGAATAGAAAAAATGTATGAGTGAGGACCATGCGTTATTCTTGAAATATAAATATTCACATGCAAAGAATACATGAGAAAGACCAGGTATCTCACTGAAAGTAAATATTTACACTAAGTTACAATATTTATAAACCAAAAGAGTATACATTATCATAGGACGAAATTTCCATCACAACATTCATCAAAGTAATACACAATATTCAACAAGGGAAAGGAAAGTATGGACCACATATAGAAGAGAAATCTAAATGATCATTCCATTAAATGCAATAAATATTTTAATGGATACACATATGAAATCCCATGCTTAAAAATTAACGTCTGAGAGATCAACAATGTTATGTCCTGAAATAGTTCTCTAGGAACCTGAAAAATAATATGTCTTTAATAAAATAAGCAATAATGTTTGGGGTTACAATAAAAGTAAATTGTGTTTGTCCTTCAAAGAGGACTAGGATGGGGCTCCCATGGACCAGAAAATGAAAAGAGACCTGGAAGAAAAAAGAAAGCAGACAGATTTCAGCCTTAGGTTTCACAGGTTGCTAGGAACAGAAAAGGAAAAATGACAATTGATTGAAGAGAAAAAATGGTGAAGGAAAGAACAAAGTGACTACTCGACTTACTGCGATGGAAATTACAAACCTTCATTTTCTTCTTCAGACATCTTTCATAGATTGTTGTTCCTATGTTGGAGGTGGCATAATTGTCGTAACTTATTATTGTTGATATGTCTCAGTTATCTTAACTAAGGCCTTTGTTAACCATTATTCTATATCTTCTCTCATCGAAGCAACCGTTATTTCATGCTTGGTCTTAATTTTTAATAACTCATTCTCCAATTATCTCAAATCAATGCTTATTTGGTGCAACATGTCCTCAATATCACCATTCTTATTTATATACCAGACAAGCCATCTTTCTACTTCTTCTTTGAAGAATTCAATCGATTCACTAAATTCATTAGCCCATGCAATCTTTAATGCTTCTAATTGTTTCAAAAATTTCTCTTTTGAAAAAAGTATTGTATCCATTACCAAATGTGGGCCATCTAATTATTTGGTAAGATCAAGAACTTTCAGAAATATGTCACCCCTCTTAATTTTAATAACATCACACTCAGACAACAATTCTCTTAGACATTTGATTCTTGTAAGACAACAAGAATTAATTTGTTTCATTTGAATATTGGAGGGAAGGTTTTGTTCTCTTCTATGTGTGTTTCTCAAGATTGAAACCTTCATTGCAAATGTTCCCACTGCTTCTTTATAAAATCCTTCATCATTTTCTAAGTCTTTTTGGAGATATTCCTTAAAGTGCAAAATCCTTGTTGAGAAGCTAGTTGTACTATGTGCTAATTCCAAAATTTCAAGGATTAAAAGTATATTCTCTTCTTGATATCATCTCCAACACATTTTCTTACAGCTAATAGTAAACTAGATGAACTCTTTAATTTGGAGCTACTTTCTAGGACATATTCAAGAGTAAGTATTGACTGAGTTGCAATGATTGGTTCAAAAAATAATGGTTTTGGAATCAGAGCTTTATCCAATTCCTTTATTCTTTCTTTTAAAAATAAATTTTATTTTTCAATGTCAAAAATAGATTCCTTCAATGCTTCCCTAGTTGCATCATGAAATTGCATGATTTTCGAGAGTGGAACCCCATAAAAATTGATTTATAATTTCCATTTCTCGGCAACTTCTTTATTTTTCATATTTACCTTTTCTATTAACAGTTTCATAGAATTATTGTGGTATGCCATGTGGTGAAGTGTAACAGACTTTTCTTCAAAGATTTCTAGCTCTTGGGAAGCCAGATCCTCACCAATCTCCCTAGTTTCCATCAATCTCTACTCCAACCAGTTGGGTTCTTCTATTACATCATCTACTTCCATGGATTTCAGACTTACTTCAATTTCAGGTACATCTTGTCCCACTTTTGAGTTTCTTTTTTTTTCTTTATGGAAGTGTGTACAGTATGAGATTTTCCCATTATTTTCTTTGTAGGGTCTTTTTCTCCACCATCGTCTAAATTTTTGGTTGATGTCCCTCTTGGTTCCAAGCCACTACTTTTAGGTTTTGTTTTTGTTGAAGCACCCTTTTGGGATATATTGGGTGAATTAGGGTTCTTACCGATTACCTCTCTGGCCTTCTTCCTGTAGCACTCATTAGTGCTTGACAATTCTTCAATGTCATTCAGGGTTTGTTCAACAGAGGCCTCATGGATATTTTGGTTATCTCCCCCTCCTTTGAATTGCTTTGGCCTACTAAAATACGATGAATATTCGACTAGAGACATGTGTAAAGGAAATGAGTTTCTAGGATCAAAACCCTTGATGTCTTGGTCTTATTTTAGACTGAGTTGATCCAATTGACCAACAAATTCATCTAAATGGGAAATATGTTTGACATTTATTTCCCCAACCTTTCATGGAAATGGAATAAATTGTTTCTTTTTTGTTGTTGAAAAGGTGTTTCTTTTACTTATATTGTATCCACACCTCGATGACAAAAATTTGATTAACCACATAGAAGGGTAACAACAAGGGTTTTCCCTGGAACCCAAACACTCTCAAAAGATTGAATTCCTCCAATGTTTCAAAAACTCCTTTCCCAGGGAGAAAGGATGAAACCTCCAATGATAACCTTGATGCAGTAGGACCATGAATCGATTTCTTGAAAGAATACATAAAACCATTTTGGACTGTGTAAAAATTGTATTGGGATTTATGTCTCCATAAAATCGGGTACCAGACAGAATCTAGTTCCATCTTAAAATCAAGATTTCTTGGTCTAGGAAAGTATTCAAATATGTGACAATAAGCAATAGTAAAGACCAAATATGAATTCATGTAAAACAAATTGGTTTTTCTTAGGCCACCCAGCTGAAATGAAATCTCGTTTGAGATTATTCAGGCCTAGTCAATCATGGCGTCTTCATGAACAACATAGTGGAGAATGTACACAATGTACTTTTGCACAGAGGTTGTGGAATCTATTCCAATTATTCGGGAAAAAATCCATTCAAACTCTTTGTATGGGTATTTCAAAGAAGTTACCTCAACCTAAGCAGAATTGTTGTCAATTCTCGAGGAGATTTGCTTCTCCTTGTTGTTCCTTGAGAAACTCATCTGCTTCATCATTATTAAACAACATAGTTGGATTTGGAAGTCAAAAAAATCTCCTGAATACCGAGGGGGACAAGGTGTTGATATTATGGTAGCTTCGGGAGGTATGAACCTTTATTGTGACCTATGACGAGATTAGAATATTCTGGAAGGAAGCAAAGAAATGAATGTAACCCTAGACGAGATGTCGGTTGAAGAAAGATAAATAATATGAATTCATTAGAACGCAGAAGGAGAAGTCGTCCCAGGCAAGTCTTCCAGAAATACTATAAATACAGGGTGTCAGACTCTCATTTGACACACTTCTCATAATTGCAGAGAGCAATTTCTGCGCACTGCAGTCCAACAGTTTTGTGCGCAAGTCTCAGGGAAGGTGTTGCACCAGTTTTTGGGTGAGACTATCTGATCAGCCTGGTTACTTCTTGCTTGGTGCATTAGACTCTCTTGGCTATTGAATTGCTACCATGATTCTTTTCTTTGTCAAGTTCAAGGTGATCGGAGGGTGGCTTCGGCCTATGGTTGGGTGACAAGGGTATTGTCAATGGTAAAACGAGCACAATCCTTCATATTCTAACAGGTTATGGGCCCACACCTCCTTCATTCAGTCTAAACACTGGAAGGAATCATAGCCGCTAGGATATTGAGCTCATTGAGGAACTGCCACTAGGGTTACTAGCAGCAGCAGCTTCCAAGACATTGTCGTTAGGGTTACTAGTAGGAGCAGTTGCAGAAACCCTAAATCTTAGATCTAGCACCTTGTGATGGAGCATGTCACTCAAAGATAAGATATTCAGATGTGCCCTAAATCAGTGCACCTTTTTTCTCCCTCATAAGATGAAACGATGAAGTTGAATTTTTGGATCTAGGCATGACCAGTTACTAGTCAACCAAAGACATGTAATACAAACAGTCTTCTACACTACTCAGCACTCACTGGAACGATTGAAGATGACATGTGGATAATCGATAGCAGAGATTCTAGGCACATGACGAGATATCAAGCCAGACTCTCAAATCTAAATGAGAAGAAAACCTCGTACAAGGTAGAGCTTGGAGACAAAACCACTTACCCATGGAAGGATTTGGACAAGCATCCATCAAAATGAAAACAGGCAACTATGTTCACTTAAGCAATGTTTTATATGTACCTGGTTTAGAAAAGAATCTTGTATCCATATCCTTCCTAGAAGACAAAGGAAACATAATAGCCTTCGTGGATGGAAAAGTATTATCATGGCATAAAGACTCGAGCATAGAGAATGCTAGGGTTATTGGAAGTCGTGAAGGAAATTTGTACAGACTACTAGAACAAAATGAAGAAGCTCTTGTACATGACAAAGTCAACCCTAATGAACTTTGGCATAGAAGGTATGCTCATATTAATTATCAAGCATTAACCTTTCTCAAAAGAATGGTTGAAGGAATACTAGATTTGCAATCTACACATGAAGGAATCTGCAAAGGATGTGCTCTTAGGAAGAATATCAAGAAACCATTCCCAAGCAGCAATAACAGATCTAAGGAGATTCTAGATCCGATACACTCAAATGTTTGCGGTCTGATGCTAGTAAAATCTCTACGATGATATTTTTACTACGTAATCTTCATAGATGACTATTCAAGAAAGAATTGGTTATACCTACTAAAGACAAAAGACGAAGTATTCAACAAGTTTCAAGAATTCAAAGAAGAGATAGAGAACCTCACGAATAAGAAGATCAAGATGATAAGAACAAATAATGGTGGAGAATACACATCAAAGGAATTTGTTGCATTCTGCAAATTGGTAGGGATTAGGAGGGTGTTGATTGTTCCTCATAACCCTCAACAAAATGGTGTAGCAGAAAGAAAGAACAGATCTATTGAAGAAACTGTAAAATCCTTATTGAATGATCAAGGTCTATCCATGTTCTCATGGGGAGAAGTAACAATGACAACAATATATGTGTAGAACAGAAGTCCTCATCGTATATTGAAGGAAATGACACCAGAAGAAGCCTTCTCAGGTAAGAAACCTAATGTGGAAAACCTAAGAATATTTGGATGCCTTGTTTACTCTCACATTCCCAAGGACAAAAGGAATAAACTAGAACCCTTAGGAAAGAAGGGGATATTCGTAGGATACAGTGATTCATCCAAAGCCTATAGAATGTATATTCCAAAACAACACAATATCGAAGTCAACAGAGACGTAACATTCAATGAAAAGATGGCCTTCAATAAATCCATAGAAGAAACTATTGAAGAAGAAGAGATTGAAGAGCCTAATGAAGAAAACACAGAAAACGAAAATGACGAAAAGGAACAACCTGATCATCCTATGGAGCCATGTGAAAACATCGATTCAGATATCACACCCAAGACCAAGAAATGACCATCTTGGATTGAAGCTACCTTACAAGACGCAAAAAGACTCAAGGTTCCATAAGGAACATTCAGAAAGAGTAAAAGACCTAAAAGATTCTCAAGTTATGTAGCATACATGACGAAGCTTCTAGATGAAGAACCTACCACATTTGAAGAAGCAGTTCAAAAGGGACAATGGAAAGAAGCTATGACGGAAGAACATCAATCCATTATGAAGAATGAAGTATGGGAAATCATACCGAGACCTAAAGAAAAATCAGTGGTAACTTCAAAATGGGTATATAAGATCAAACATGTAGCAGACGAAAGCGTGGATAAATACAAGGCAAGATTCGTAGATAGAGGGTTCTCCAAGAAGGAGGGAGAAGATTATGATGAAACCTTTGCTCCGATGGCTAGATATACTTCCATCAGAGCTATTATATCTCTTGTTTCTTCTGTGGGATGGAACTTACATTAGATGGATGTAAGGATAGTTTTCCTCAATGGAGAAATTGAAGAAGTATATATTGAACAAACCCAAGGATTTGAGGTACATTCCAGAGACACTCATGTTTGCAGATTGAAGAAAGTCCTGTATGGACTCAAGCAAGCTCCAAGAGCTTGGTATGCCATAATGGATGACTATTTAACAAGACATGGTTTCTCTAAGAGTCATTTAGATCCAAACCTCTATTACAAAGTTGTGGACAATGCACCTGTAATTATACTACTATATGTTGACGATCTATTCATAACAGATGAAGATTCTCTCATCATCCAGTGCAATAAGGAACTAACTTTTGAATTTGATATGAAATATCTAGGTCTCATGCATTACTACTTGGGACTAGAAGTATGGCAGAAGTGTGGTGAAGTATTCCTTGGACAAGGAAAGTACGCAATAAAGATCCTTCAGAAGTTTGAAATGATGGATAGTAAGTCCATGGACACTCTGATGAATATAGATATAAGAAAAGTAAAGGATCCAAATTCTAATCTAGTAGATCCATCTCTATATTGAAAACTAATTGGGTCATTGATGTATTTGGTAAATAATCGACCAGACATTTGTTTTGTCGTGAATACACTAAGCCAGTTCCAGGTGGAACTAAGACATGAGCATTGGATAGTTGCAAAACATGTATTAATATATATTCATGGAACACTAAACTATGGCTTGAGATATACCGCATCCAGCGATATACAACTTCATGGATTCACAGACTCAGATTGGGCAGGAAGTGCAGAATACAAAAAGAGCACTTTAGGCATGTGTTTCAGCTTGGGCTCCGCTATGATATCTTGGGGCAACAGGAAACAAAAGTCTGTCACACTTAGCACAGCAGAAGCAGAGTATATCGCAACATGTGAAGCATGCATAGAAGCAATATGGCTAAGGAAGTTAATCTCCGTTTTATTTGATCAAATTCAAGAATCGACCATAATACATTGTGATAATCAGAGTTGTATAAGATTATCATAACATCCTGTGTTTCATGAAAGGTCAAAACACATTGAGATCAAATACTACTTTATTCAATATAAAGTCCAGGAAGGAGAGGTAAAGCTTGAGTATATCCCCACAGATGAGCAGACAACAGACATCCTGACAAAGCCTCTATCCAGAATAAAATTTTCATATTTCCGAGAGAAGATGGGGATCATGGAAATAACTCCCTTATATGAAAGGGAATAAATGACTCTCCAAGTTGGGAGGGAGCACTGAAAATATTATTGAAGACATTTATTTTTTTCGAGATTGAAAAATAGTCCAGCTTGGACAGATTCTTTCCTGTTTGGAAATTGGATTGAGATTTCTGACGGACAATGATTTCCCATTGTGGTTAACATGGGAAATAGCCCATATTGATGATGTATCATAGACAACAACTTCCCATTGTGGTTAACATGGGGAGTGGTCTAGGGAATCCTCTCTTCTTGAGGGTTACTCAAGAAGACTGGCCTGCCTCGCCGGACAGCAATTTCTCATTGTGGTTAACATGAGGAATGGTTTGTTTTGGAGGTTGATACAGGACATTATTTTCCTCTTGTGGTTAACAAGGGAAATGGTCTAGACAGTCATTCCTTAGGTTTTATACATTCTCTCCAGGGTGCACTTTGATTAGTGTAGGAGGAATGGCCCAGGGTGGGGAATGGTCCAGGCTCAGCAATCAGGGACAGACATTCCTTAGGGTTTATACATTCTCTCCATGGTGCACTTTGATTAGTGTAGGAAGAATGGCCCAGGGTGGGGAATGATCCAGGTTCAGAAGACATGACAGTTATTCTTCCTTGCTTGAGAAGAATAGTCCAGATATATCATTGTTCTACTTTGAGGGGAGATATTCTTTCATATCTCACAGACATGAGTGAAATATTGGCCCAGATGATTCAGTTTATTTTAACAATATTTTTATGTGCAGGTTGGCATCAGATGATTGTTATGGAGATTGCATGTCTCCAGAAAGTAGAGATATACTACTGTGGTGGATTTTTTCCACTATTTGTGACTATGTGTCATGGTTTGAGTATTTGCGTACTACCATGGATAAACACAGGTATGTTCTATCAATTGATATTGTACCATTTGTCATAGGAGATTACCCAGTTGGATAATAATGACGGTGCTTGTGATACTACCAATTGAATGGTATGTTTGTGCTCAAGACCATACCTCCCTAGCTAGGAGGGAGTGTTGATATTATGGTAGCTTCGAGAGGTATGAACCTCTATTGTGACCTATGACGAGATTAGAATATTCCAGAAGGAAGCAAAGAAATGAATGTAACCTAGACGAGATGTCAACTGAAGAAAGATAAATAATATGAATTAATTAGTACCCAGAAGGAGAAGTCAGCCCAAGCAAGTCTGGCATAAATACTATAAATACAGGGCATCGGTCTCTCATTTGACACACTACTCATAATTGCAGAGAGTCGTTTTTTCACACTACAATCCAGCAGTTTTGTGCGCAAGTCCTGGGGAAGGTGTTGCTCCAATTTTTGGGTGAGACTATTTGATTAGCTTGGTTACTTATTGCTTGGTGCATTAGCCTCTCTTGGATATTGGATTGCTACCAGGATTCTTTTCTCTGTCAAGTTCAAGGTGCTCAGAGGGTGGATTCAGCCTATGGTTGGGTGACAAGGGTATTATCAATGGTAAAACGAGCACAATCCTTCATATTCTAACACAAGGAAATTGACGAATTTACTTGGATTTGAATTATCCTTCACTCTGTTTCAAAATTATTAGCACACCAAATTACTAGTTCTTTGAAGTCTTCCACCTCAGGTACACACCCAGATAATACAATGCTTTAACTCCAAACCCTGTTTAATTCCTTCTCTGCAAAGGGAAGAACCAAATACCTCTTATAGGCTTGTGACCATTGGAATTGGTGATATTCTCGTCCAAGAGTGTTGAGTATGTATTCGCAATACAAATCATTTATTTTAATTGACATGTCTTTACATTGATTTGTCTTTTTACAAATAGGTGGTGCTCTTGTCGATATAATATTTTTACAACAAGGTGTTTTAATTCTTTATTAATTTTACCACGTATTGCCTTGATTATCAACTGATGTAGCTCTTATTTCAAATTTTCTAGTTTGCATGGTCAGATTTTTATTTTATTACAAAGCCTTTACAAAATCTATGCCACTTAATAATGGTATTTAGGTTCACACAAGTGGTGGCTAACGTGGTGGAGGGGAAGAAAATGTCATCGGGAATGTTGATGTGATGTCAGGAAACATGAAAAATGGTTAAGTATGGGAGTGAAAAGTAGGGAATGGAAAGTGAAATATGATGAGTTTATGATTGTGATATGTGGGACTGTGGGTTATGGAGAGTGAGAAAGATAAAAAGGTGGGACTCTTGCATTTGCAATGGTAAAATAAATTAAGTATAAGAAAATTCAGTTTTGCGGGTTGCGGAAGTGGATGAGTCATTTTGGAGGATGCGAGATTGCAGGTTGTGGGATTGTGGATCCAAGGAAAAGGTAAATGGAATGGAAGGTTGTCTCACATCCACAATCAAGAAATCGGATAAATATGAAAGGGTAAGCATTACATTATACATGACGTGGAAATATAAGGGGTCATTCTGGGTGTTGCGGGTTTGTAGGTTGTGGAACATGGGCATTCAATGAGGGATAAGGAGTGGATTGGTCTCCCGCAACGAGACTCGCACAACACAAAAAAAAATGAATAAATGTAAGGATCGTGAGGTAAGAAAAGAAACTAATTATAGACTTGCAGATTTGCAAACTTGTGGACTTGCAGACTTGATGATAACTTGATCCCCAACCCATATTTCAAAGGGAAAAAATGACTAAGTATATAATGTACAAGGAACATAAGAAGAAAAGAATAATACTAAACATGGATGTGTATATACAAACGTTGATCAACGTATGTAGATAAACAATGCTATGATTCAATGAAACATACCCTTTTGTTCATTGAAGATTGTATAGTTAGCCATTGAAGAAGAAAATGTTAATCTCAACTCTACCACCCTCCCGATTTATCTTTTAAGATGGGTGTTGTTTCCTTTGTTTGTTAAAGTATTCAATGATCTATGTGAAGAGCACAATAGAGTTCATGTAGTTGAAGCATACCTAATAAATGCCATCACTACAAAATGAAAAATCATTTGTCGATGATACCATGAATTCATTGGCTCACAAATGATAAATTGTTCAATTGGTCCATTACATATAGGTGGTATCAAATAAACCAAAAGAGGTGTGAAAGAACATAATTTGTATCCCAATATTTGTTGGATCATGTTGTCATTGATGCCAATGGTTTGATTATTTGGGAGATTGTTGGATCATACGTCATTGATGCAAATGGTTTGATTGAATGATGTCATTGATTGATGTCAAGTAATTGATTGATTGATGATTGATGAACAATGTATATGCCTTGATGATAATGATAGATGTCCAAGTGGAAACCAATTGATAAAGATGGATCATTGATATGATGCCCTTGATGAGAATGATAGATGTCCAAGTGGAAACCAATTGATAAAGATGGATCATTGAT
>JZKD02S0804149.1:73703-95637 GCA_000966675.3 Picea glauca | reverse complement strand
TCTTCTTTACAAAAATTACCGGTGTGCCCCAAGGTGAGACACTGGGCCTTACTAGCCCTAAGTCTAGTAACTCCTTCAACTGCATTTGCAATTCACAAAGTTCCGGCGCTGTCATCCGATACGGAGTCTTGGATATTGGTTCTGCACTAGGTTTTAGATCAATAGTAAAATCAAGCTCCCTTTCCGGAGGTAACCCTCGTAACTCGTTCAGGAAAACATCTTGAAATTCTGACAATACCAGATATTGATCTAATGAGGGTCCCTTCCTTTCTTTCACTGCCTCTACTACATAAAGTCGACACCCTTGTCTCAAGCATCGCTTGACCTTCATAGTTGATATAAAGCGTAATGACACTTTTCTCTGTACACCTTGGATCTCTATTGGTATTCCTTCATCATCAATACAAAGCACCCTCTTTGCGAAACAATCTACCAAAGCTTGATGAGCTGCTAACCAATCCATTCCAATGATTAGGTCATATGCCCCAAGAGCAGTGACATATACCTTTAACCTGGTAGTGCACACTCCTAGATCTACTATACAGTTATCGACACTGGGTCCTACAGCTTGTTTTTCTCCCGAAGCCATCTCGCCTTGTTTAAAGTCATTGTGCTCGTAGGCTGCCAACCCACTCTTTTCTAATGCAGATGGTGAAATGAAACTATCTGTCGCACCAGAATCAAACAAAATCTTAACATTGATATAATTTAGTGTACATGAGGATTCTACTACTGTGGATTGATGTTCGGCCTGGCGGTTGCTAACCGCTGCGTAAATCTGATGGTTTCTACTTGCTCTCCCCATTGGTGCCTTTCCCTCTCTATGCACAAACCCTGGTTGTAACTCTGGGAAGTCCCGTTGGTAATGGGGTCCTTCGCATCTCCAACAGGTAATACAAGATTGAACCGGTGCACTGTTATGTGGTTGACTCTGAAATGAGTTCCTTCCCCTAGAACCCCTGCCCCTACTAGCTATTCCCCTAGATGGTCGTGGACCTGTCTGTACCATTGGCGATGAACGAGATGCTACACTAGCTGCCATTGAAATCCCTACAGTTACTGTCCTTGACACGACCCTGTTACCATATGGTGGTGGCCTTGATCCCCCTCCTCTAGGAAATGTCCTTGGTGCCTTTCCTACGAATCCAAGGCGATGCGGAAATGTCGTTCTGGTACCCCCGGTTAAGTTCATGTGTTCTTCCGCGTAACGCACATGTTCCACCACCTCCACTACTGAAGACAGTTTCCACATCCGCACCATATCTCTTATCTTTGGGTTCAATCCATAGACGAAGCGCTCTGCCTGTCGTTGGTCATTGTCCATATACGAAACGTACTTGACCAGTTCCATAAACCTGATCTCATATTCTTATACAGTTCAGTTTCCTTGTACTAAGCCATGAAATGCCCCTATCTGTTGTTCCTCGTAGTAGGCTGGTAGATATTTCCTTCGGAACCTCTCCTCGAAAAGTTCCCAAGATACTGTGTCTGGGGTAAGGTGTAGTTGTCTTTCCAAGTTTCCCCACCAGTTCAAGGCGTTGTCTCTTAACTGAAAAATTGCAATCTTTGCCTTCGAGTTGGATGCATAGTCCCTCAAGGAAAAACACCTTGTCATGCCTTCCAACCATGCTTCCGCGCGTTCACTGGCGCGACCTCCGGAAAACTCCGGAAGTTTGATCTTCTGCAACTCTCGCGTGATGTCTTCAGGTGGAAATTCTCCCCTTGAGTTCCTTGATGCTTTTGGATTACCCGTCCCAGATGGTGGGGGTTCTGCTTCAGCCCCTGCTGGTTGGCGCCCCTTTAAAGTCTCGTTGATGGCTTCCAACGAGCGCAGTATGAGGGCTAGTTCAGGCGATGGTGGTGCTGGTGCTGGTGTCGGTGGTGTTGATGGTGTGGGTGGCATCGGTGGTGCCCGTGACAACGCTCCCCTACCTCGACCCCTTCAAGTCCTAGCCATCTTGTATGACTTAACCTGCATCACCCCCAAAGTTGTTCGGGTGAGTTCAAGGACGTTTCAAATGGGTGCTACTTAAACTTAGAAACAGGGTTGGGCGTAGGTTTTCTTTACTTGTCTGTAAACAGACATTACTCCATCAGGGGAATTGGCTAGGTTTGGGTTAGGATGAAGCATCTAAGCTTGGTTAACATCGAACTTTAAGGTAGATTAACCTTACCCTCAAATAAAATAATTAATTTAAAATTATTATTACACTAATTTAACCTAGATTAATTTTACTTTAATTTTATACTAACTTAATCTTATTTATATATAAATTATTTATACTAAATTATTTAATTTACTTTAAATTATTTTTAACACTTTATATTATATATATAATAATTGAACGTATACCCAAGGGTTCAGGCACGCATGGGTTCCACGTGCTCGTCTGGCTTTCATAAGCTCCCTCGTATCTAACCCCCAATTTCTACACCTGACAGCCTTTCAACTCTCTACGCGTTCTTCCTATGTCCCACTTTCTCATCCGTTGGGACTTTCCTCGCATCAGTCTTTGTCCACCACAGATCTGCCTCTGCTCTGCTCAGAGGTTTTCAGAATCCCCCTCACCATGGCTCACCTCCACAACGTTGTTCTGAGCACTTTACCAGTTCGTTTTGCAGAAACAGAGTATATTGATATGGCCCCTGATAAGATCCAGGACCTGGAGTCCAGTCTCCTTGAATTGTTGGGAACCAATCCCTTGTCTGTACATTTTGCGGAGCTCACACTCAGCTATAGTAAGAGGTACGATTCAGTCCGCATGTTGTGCACAGTTTCAGTACCTTCATGAAGAACGCGAGGTTATTCGTATCAAGAAATTGCATAAACCTTGCTTACGCGGTGGTAATGAATGGTGATTTCTTCTTTTGAAACAAAATGATTTGCTTGTAATTCCAGCCCTGTACGGATTTTGGGTATTTTGCTTTCAATTTATTTCGTTTATCTTTATAAAAAAAAAATTGTCTGTGCATATGCATGTAGTTAGTTGTGCATACATTGCCTTCGGTATTGCTCACGGCCCTTTGCTCCTAACTGTGAAATTCCCCACTTAAATTTCAGATTTCAGGGTTTCCTTATGCATGATGCCAAGAGTTTCCTGTCCTTACAGACTCTCGATCTCCAATATGATGATGCGCTCCCTTCTAGCTTTAGCCCTCCCCTAGGCTATGCTTTGGTACATGTGACCCTGTCCTATGTGACCGTAGTCCTATTCCTTCTCGGGATTCAGGGTTTCGCGACTTTCGTTGTCACGAACCTCTGTCCTCACAGACTCTCGATTACCGATTCTCCGATATGGCACTTTATGTGCTAGCCCTCCAGGCTAGACATCCCCCTCATATGACCGTCGTTCCATGTGACCCCGGCCCTATCCTTCATCGGAGTTTCGGGGTTCCAAATGTAGAACCTCACAAGTCCTTAGGACTCACAATTTTCCGATCCCCGATATGCCAATGCGCGCCCTTCAAACTTTAGCCCCTCCTGGCTATGTTCTGGGCCCATACGACCCTTTCCCATATGACCACCATCGTACTCTCTATCGGGATTCGGGGTTTCGCGACTTCTCCTGGCGTGTTTTTCTCGTCACCGAGAATCCCGAAATGTCGAACCCCGACTCTTTTAGATCCTCGGACACGCGTCCCTCAAATCGAACGGCTTCGACCATGTCGGGAAATCGCGGATCGCGATTCCATTGTGCAAGAGTTTCTCAACTCCGGAAATTCTGATATCTCGAACTCCGACTTTCCAGGATCTCTCGCCACACGTCCTTGCTGATGGACGGTGTTGATCCTGTCGGGAAATCGTGGATCGCAATTTCCTGTTGCACAAATTCTTTACCTGCAAAAACTTCAATTCCCCCAAACGCCGACTCTTTATGATCTCATGCCACGCGTCCTCGCCAATGGATGGTTCAAAACGCCCGTCAGGATATCGCGGATCGTGACTCCAACATGCGAGCGTTCTGTGTCCTCGAAAACCCTGATATCCCGACTCCCCGGTTGGCTGACAGCTGGCCTCCACTACGCCTTTGTCCTCCTTCTCTGTTGTGATGACAGCTGGCCCCCACTCATCGGGGTTTCGTTGATCGTGAATTCAAAGTGCCTAAACATCATGTCCTCGGGATTCCCGATTTCTTGATGGGGCCAACGCCGATGGTTCTCGATGGTTGCCACCTGTCCCACAAATGGACGGCTCTGATTGTATTAGGATTTCCTCTATGGATTTCCCAACCTCTTTCTCACAGAGTTCCCGACTCTTCATGGATGACGGACACCTGTCCTCCACTCTGACTCTAGTGGTCCCACAATGCTTACGTCACTGTCGGGATATCGCGGATCGCGATTCCCAGCGACGAGGTTTCTTTGTCTTCGAAAACCTCGATCCCCGACTCTTCGGGATCTCTTGCCACGTGTCCCTGCTGTTTGGACGGCTCTGATCCTATCGGGAAATCATGGATCGCGATTCCACTGACGCAACGATTCTATACTCCTGAAATCCCCGATGGGTAAAATCTCGATGCCTCCCTAGAATGCTGACGCGTGTCCTGCCGAGATCAGCGGTTAGGATCCTTTCTCGGGATTTCAAGAACCACAAGGTCTCGATTCTCCAGCTTAAAAAAACCTTGATTCTCCGATGACTGACCTCCTGTCAGGCTCTCCTGGGTGGCGCTGGATTTCTGCCACGCGTCCCTCCAACGGACGACCCCGATTACGTCGGGATTTCTCCTCCTGTATCCCTTGAGGACTTAACTCCCTCGCAACTTCCTGCAGATCCGACGGTTGTCGGGTATCCGCCCGAGATCTGACGGCTCAAATCCGTTCTCCCTCGTAATAGGCAGCTCTCCTTTGGGATAATCGATTAGTTGCATAAAACATTACGTAGTGTTAAAATTGCTTTCTTGGCAAGGTTAAAATTTGTATGGGTCTATAGTTCTTAATATTTTGCATTAATTAAAATTTTCTGAGGCTAACACAGGCAAGTAGTTTACACACTTCCTGTGTGATACAAATCTTCCGAATCCCCCTTTTCCTGCTGAGCATTGGCAGCTCCCCATTTGGGGTAAGTTCGAGATGAAGTAGGCCTTTTCAAGGTCTTGCAAAAGTCCTATTGCATTTTATATAGTATAACTCGTATAGTTATTAAATTTTTCCAACTTCCAGCCTTCGACTGAAGCTCCCTTCGATATTTTCATCGATTTTCAGGTCTCAATACTACTCAAAACTTCATTGACCAACATTGCTCAAATAAAATAAAATTATCAACTCTCTTTTTTTTGTGCTCAATAGCTTTATCAGGCTTCTTTAAGGGTAGCCATTTTATAGGAGGTGATCCTGCAAACTTTCTGGTTTGCTGCCACTATTTTAAAGGCGTTCCTTTAAATATTCAGACTAACTGTAGTAGCCATATATGACCCAATTACAGGGTATTGCCTAAAACAGTTGCTTGTGATATACATGAGACCATTTGCTTGGATAATATAGGGGTGCTATCCTGAGTATATTTTTGGATACTGTATCAGTCATATCGGGTCAAACCGAACGTGTTTTGTTTGTAGTTTAAGCATGGCTAGAGTTAACACTCGAGGTTTTGGCCCTCGGGCCCAGATTTCGAACTAAGACGCTCTGATACCATATGTAACAACCTAATATTTCTAAACATCATTAAGTTTCATAAAAATTTTATTAAGTAAACTGAAACAATAACTTCCTAGCATAATATGGATTTTCATAACAACAACTTCAGTAACTTAGATTTATCAATAAATACTGATTTCATGGCAGAAAGAAATAAATACATAACTTAACAAAGTACCTGGCTCTGATGCTAATTTATGTTGCCTCTGTGCCTTGCTGTTGCCTTCCTGCTACTAGATCAACCCTGCCACAAACAGGAAAATAACTGCCCAAAACTACTGTCCTCCCTGCCAACTAGGAAAACTACCTAGCTCCAGGATATCTACAGATATCCTGGCCCCCGTGCCCAAAACCTCCAGCAACTCGGTGCCTCCACTGATCAAAAAGCCACAATCAGAAACTCTATGCTCACAGCAAGTCCAAAAATCCTCAGAAAATCTCTCCTTCGTCGAATCCCCCTTTCGTCAACCTTCCCCCCTTCCCTTATTCCTCCTTCGTCGACTCATGCAGTTACTCCTCCAACCACCCTCTGTGCCTGTCCCTTCTCCCTCCTTAAATGTTTTATCTTCTCGGGACTAACAGGCTCTTCCTCTCTGCATACACAACCATTTTATAACATTTCTCATTGATTTCTTAAGATTTATTTCTCATGTCATTAAATGTGATCTGTTAGTTAAAGTATTACTTAGTTAACCACAATTATTTTCTTTAATTAATTTTACTTTAATCTTTAAACATTTACCCAATTAGGGTCATTACAACGAGGAGTAGATAGACTCGAGGTACTCTCACATTGCATGTTCCAGGATGGAATGATCTATATTAATTAGACGTCCATGTGAGGGAATAATCATCAACATAAATATAATATATAAATAATATATTTATAATATAATGTATAATATATAAATAATCGATAATTAATTAATTAATGAAAAGACAATAATGGAAAAAACATGTCCATTAAATGAAAATGCGCTCTGCCCAAGTATATCTATCGAGGCCCTCAATTGTAATATATCATCTCGTACAATATTTTCTTACAACAACCTCTCATCAAGTCCTCTAAGTCTTGTTGATATTTTTAGTGTGTAATTATTCTATGATAATAGTATCATTTAAATCATAAGGCAATAATTATCATATCTAAAAATTAGAAAAATTCAACATGGTATCAGAGATAGTTAAAAGCTTTCAATGCTATAGCTAGTATAAGTCTTTTCGGAACCTAGTTAAAATATTTCAGTGCAAGATCTGATAGATCTCCTTCAGATATTTTATTTTTTTCAACTGTGCAGTCGCGGTCGTGAGCGGCCTATGCACACAAAGCGATCACATTCCATTTGGTCGTGATTTTCCTAATTATAGGGTGTGACCACCTTAAGGATTTCACTACATAGTGTGACCAACTCTTTTTGTCACTCTTTTTTTCTCTACAATATGGTTTCCAATCTTAGAGTAGAAGACAGGCTGGATGGTGCTACAAATTTCAAATACTGGAAGACTAGGATACTCTTCAACCTGGATGGAAATGAGATTCAAAATTTTATAAAACAAAATGTCTCAGAACTAGAAATTGATGAAGAGAAAGATAGGCACAAGAAGAATGAAGGAAAGGCTAAGAGGATCTTGATAGATGTCATAAAATATCATTTGATTCCACACATTGTTGAATTGAAAACTGTCAAAGAAATGTTTGACACCTTGGTGGGATTGTTAGAGAGAAAGAAATTAGCTTTGAGAAATTATCTTTGTTGTATCATGATGACCAAATCAGATTCAGTTGCCACTTATTTTATGAAAGTCTCCTAGTTGATAGATCAACTTAATACCATTGGAGACACCATTGATGATGCAGAACTTGTTACAGTGACTCTTAATAGATTTCCTTCTTCATGGGAACCATTTGTTCAAATCATTTGTGGACGAGAGGAGTTTCCCAAGTTTGATCATATATGGATTGATTCTGTCCAAGAGGAGGCTAGAACATTGTCCAAAAAACAGCTTGTAGAAACCCTAGGATGAAGGAACTCAAGCTCTTGCAACTGATTCAAGAAAAGGAAAAGGAAAAATGAATTTTGGAAAGAAAAATATAGGGGGAGGATCATCCTCAGTTAAAGAACATAAGAAGAAGGATCTTTCAAAAATCAAGTGTTTCAATTTTCATGCATTTGGTCACTATGATTCTCAGTGTCTTCAGAAGAAAAGGAAGGGAAATAAGCATGCATCAACAACCGATATTGATGAGCATCCACCACGAAAGAAGACAAAGGAATCTAAACTTGATGGGATCAAAGATGAACTTCAGAAAGTGTACTTCTTTTTCTCCGCTCTTTCAGGAACTATTACAGATGGTAGTGATATTTGGTTAGTGGACAGTGGTGCTTCCAGGCACATTACATGTTCCCGTAATTGTCTCTCATATTTGGTTGAGAGGGCATCAACATTGTGAGTAGACTTGGTTATAATGACAAGTATTCAGTGAGAGGAGTTGGGATAGATTCATTCCAACTAGAGCCCAGAGATATTATTCATATACAACATGTGTTGTATGGATGTACCAAGGCTAAAGAAGAACCTTCTTTCTACCTCAGCATTGGAGAATCAATGCTATATATTTGTATTCGTGAATGGAAAGGTTATTGTATGTCCTAATGGATCAAGTATAGACTCCAGAGAAGTGATTGGTGTTTGAGAGGGAGGTCTATACAAATTGTTGGGACGACCAGCCTAGGCATTGGTACATTACAACATCAGTTTGTGTGAGCTATGGCATCATATATTTGCACACTTACATTACAGGGATTTACCAGCATTGAAGAGGATGGTTACATGACTTCCAAAGCTTTAGGTAGAGCATGATGGAATTTTCATGGGATGTGCACTTGGAAAGAATGCCAAGGGATCTTTTCCAAGAAGTGACAATAGGTCCAAGGGGATATTGGATCTAGTATATTCAAATATATGTGGACTTATGACAGTTGCAACTTTGGGTGGATTCTTGTACTATGTGATATTCATTGATGATTTATCCCAAAATACATTGATCTTCTTCATTAAAACCAAGGATGAGGTATTTAGCAAATTCTAGGAGTTTAGGGCTCAGGTAGAGAACCTAACAAGGAAGAATATCAAGGTGTTGAGATCAAACAATAGAGGAGAGTACACTTCCAGGGACTTCAATGATTTATGGAAGGGGGAAATGATCAAGAAGGAGTTGATTGTTTCTTACAACCCACAGCAGAACGAGGTTGTAGAGAGGAAGAACATATCCATTGTAGAGGCTACCAAATCCATGATTCATGGTCAAGATTTACCCATGTTCTTATGGGGAGAGGCATCCAGTATAGTAGTGTACGTCAAAAATAGGATTCCTCGCCGTATCTTGGGGGAAAAGACTCTTGAGGAGGATTTTACAAGTGTGAAACCAGAGGTTAGTCATTTAAGGATCTTTGGTTGTCTAGTCTACATTCATGTTCCCAAGGATAAAAGGATGAAGTTGGAGCCTTCTTGGAAGAAGGGGATGTTTGTTGGATATAGCGAGACATCAAAGGATTACAGAATCTACATCCCAAGACAACACTAGATAGATTTCATTCATGATGCCACCTTTGACAAAGACATATCCTTCAGGAGGTCCAGAGAGTCTCACATGGAGATCAACAGTGAGGAGAAGGAGGCTCTGAAGGTTGTGGGTTCAGGTCCTCTCTATTCTAGTTGATATTCCTTTAGATTATCAAGAGAATTCAGTATAGTCAGCTAAACCAGTGGACCCTCCTAGATTCGATGTTCCAGAGACTAGTAAGAGGTCAGACTGGCTTCGTGATACATTGCAGGATACAGAGAGGCATGCAGATCCCCGTGGCACTTTCAGGAAAAGTGGATGACCTCATAAATTCTTGAGTTATATCACATTGATGAGTCACATCATTGATTTTGAACCTTCCAGTTATGAGGCAGCAACAGACCATCAAGTTTGGAGAGATGTCATGATGGAGTAATATCAGTCCATCATGAAGAATGATGTGTGGGAAATTATGTCAAGACCTGAGGGGAAGTTAGTGGTGACTTCCAAATGGATATACAATATCAAGCATGCAACATATGGAAGCATCGAAAAGTAAAAAGTGAGGTTCATGGAAAGAGGTTTCTCCCAGAAAGACGGAGTGGACTATGAAGAGATGTTTGCTCCAATCGTCAGGTACTCTTCCATCAGGACCATTATTTCCATTGTAGCAGTCAAGGATTGGAGATTACAACAGATGGATGTAAAGAATTCATTCCTCAATGGTGTGATTGAGGAGGAAGTGTACATAAAATAACCTCAAGTATTTGAGGTACATGGGAGGGAGTCTCATGTTTGCAGGCTGAAGAAGACCTTATACAGACTCAAGCAGGCACCCAGGGCATGGTACTCCAGGATTGATGGATACTTGATGAGATTGGGCTTAACCAAGACTGAAGCAGATCCCAACCTTTAGTACAAGGTTGGTGATGGTGATCCTTTGATCTTGGTGTTATATGTTGATGACTTGTTCCTTACACGAGCAGACCGACTCATCGATCAGTGCAAGAGGGAGCTGGCCTCTGAGTTCTAGATGAAGAATCTTGGCTTGATGCATTATTTCTTGGGATTGGAGCTGTGGAAGAAACTAGGTGAGATCTTCCTCGGATAATGGAAGTACATAGTTGAGATATTGCGTAGATTCAGTATGATGGATTGCAATTCCATGGATACACCTATGATGAAAAATCTAAAGAAGTTGAGTGATTCCACTTCATATTTAGATCTGGTGGATTCCACTATGTATAGGTAGTTGATTGGATCCTTGATGTACCTGGTTAACACCAGGCTAGATATTTTATTTGCAGTGAACACCCTAAGCCAGTTCATGGTTGAACCGAAGAACTTCCATTGGGTTGCAGCAAAGCATGTGTTGAGGTACTTGAGTGGTACAGTTGGATATGGTCTGAGATATGAATCAGGTGGTGAAGTGAGGCTGCAGGGATATACCGATTCTAACTGGGAAGGGAGTGCATTGGACAGAAAGAGAACCTCAGGGTGTTGCTTCAGTTTAGGATCAGCTATGATATCCTAGAAGAAGAATTTTGTAGCACTCAGTATAGCAGAAGCGAAGTATATCTCATCCAGTGTTGCAAGTTGCGAAGCAGTATGGCTTCAGAAAATTATTGTAGGACTATTTGATCAAGAGTTAGAGACAACCTTAATACACTGTGATAATCAAAGTTGTGTCAAGCTTTCGGAAAATCCAATATTTCATGACAAGTTGAAGCAAATTGAGATCAAATATCACTTCATCTAAGACATGGTACAGAAGGGAGAAATAAATCTCCAATACATATCCATAAATGAGAAAATTGTGGACATTCTCACCAAGCCTCTGTCTAAGACAAAGTTTGTATACTTCATAGACAAGATTGGTATGATGTAGAATCTCTCCCTCGCTGAGAGGGAGTGTTTATGTTTCTCCAGCTAGCAACATCGGGTATACATTCTCCCAAATTGGTCATGTTGATTTGACCAAGGGAAATGACTCATTTACTCATGGATCTTTGCTATTGGTGAATGGCCCAAGCATAGTATTTCTCCTGGCAAGGAGTGGATAGACTTGAAGTACTCTCACATTGATTGTTCCAGGATGGAGTGATCTATATTAACTAGATGTTCATGTGAGGGAATAATCATCAACATAAATATAATATAATGTATAAATATATAAATAATCAATAATTAGAAATAAAATAATTAATGAAAAGACAATAATGGAAAATACATTTCCATTAAATTAAAAGGAATCCCACCAAAGTATATATATTAGGGCCCTCAACTATAATAAATCATCTTGTACAATATTTACTTACAAAAACCTCTCATCAAGTCTATTAAATCTTGTTGATATTTTTAGTGTGTAATTATTCTATGATAACAATAGGATTTAAATCATAAGGCAATAATTATCAGATATGAAAATTAGAAAAATTCAACATTGAGTTTGGCCTAAAGAAGTCTTCGATCGTCGATGGCCGACGAATTGGGAATCGGTAGATTTTGGTCAAATTTTCTAAGTGTCAAAGTTTACCATTGAAACTTGTCGATGGTCAATGATCAGTGGTTGGCATGATTTAATGAAACTTTCATGCATCCAGAGAGGATCATTGATCATTGATGGTTGATGAATCGGGGATCGACAGAATCCGACGAAGGTTTCATGCATCTAGGGGGACTGTTGATCGCCAATGACTGAAGAATTGGGGATCGATGGATTGTGACAAGAGTTTTCATTTGTCCAAGAGAAGTGGTCGATTGTCAATGAATGAAAAGAGAATGATGACATCATCATCCACGTGTCATGCCAAATCACTCAATTTGACACCCCAAGATGGCATGTCATGCCATGTCAGCATCCATGTGTCATGCCATCTCATCCTAGAAGTAGTCGATGGTCGATGGTCAATTCAGTCAATTTGAGGAAGTGTTTTCGACAGTTATCGAGGATCGTTGATCATTGATGGTCAGGCCTACCGAATTAGGGGGGAATTTCATTCGCCAATGAAGATCGTCGATGGTCGATGATCAAATAAACGGATTTAGAGTTGTGTTGTGAATCAATCGCCAGGGAGTTGGGACGATGGTCGACGGGTTGGGAAAAGTGTGGTGCACACCTAAGGGAGAACGTTGGTCGTCGATGGTCAATCTAGCACATATCAACAGCTCATATTCTATGCAATTTAATATCAAGGACTCAAATTTAAGGGGTTGTTATAGTAGTAAATTAGTCAATTTTATGCAAATTTTTGTGCTTTTTGAAGGTCATTAATTTACGAGGCATTTTTTAGGACCTAAACGACATTTTTAGGTAGTAGAAACCCACAAAAATGGAATGTACCAAGGTACACTATGTATATAGATCTTAAATAAAAGAACTTAGAGAGATCTATCCAACAAGCTAAATAGTTTGCAAAATGGATCTTGTATGAGGAAGTTACAGCCAAAACAGTGAGGGTAAAATTTTGGCAGTGAAATTACCTCCAAAGGGCATAAATCCATGCTCAGAATTCCATTTGGGACACAAGAGAAATTGAGGGAAATATTATGACCCATAGAAGCCAGCAGTGAAATCAGATTTTGGTTATGGGTACCTGAGAATGTGTTGGGAGTGAAAGAAGACACTTGTAGCATACATGGATAAATTGGGTTAAACAGTCAAAACTTCTTTGGATCATAACTTTCATCTCGAAGCTCGGATTTGAGAAAATGAATAGTCGTTGGAAAGGTATTGAGGATTAGAAGACATTTGTCAACCCATAATTTTAAATTGGGCATCATATTTTCTCATAAATAGATAAAAATATATTTTTGTAGCAATAAATGAGTGGAAATTGTAGCATGTAGATGTTGTAACTTTTCACTCAAAACTCAGAATGAGGCATGAGTATAGCCATTGGAAAGTTGTTTCAGAGAGGAATAAATTTAAGGAATAATACTTGGGAGTAGTGCATTAATTTTATTCACAATTTAAAATCAAGAATGACATGTAATCTCATTAATAAATATTTTGCAATATGCTTAATTCTAACAACAATTATTGCATGCACATTCTTGCAGAATTAGAGATACATAAAAGAAGACTTTAGTTCCTAAATGAGAAATAGAGATATGGAGGATGCTCAAGGTGTTAGAAGAGATATGGAGGTTTCTCAAGGTGTTATATTTTCTTTATTTACATAGCATTAGAGTTACCAGTGTTCTTTTACTTCATTACCATTAACGTATATATCATGTACTAAGTAGTAGCAACATAAACAAGAGACAAAACGAAAATAAGAGATTTATCCTAAGAAAACCCCAAATGGCGGAAAAACCCAACAGCCTTTCTTAGATAGATTTTGTTCACAAATTACAACCATTCACTATCTCTCAAGAGTCACAAACAATATATAAACCCTAGCACTAGGCTAAAGCACGTCTAGTGCTCACAACTATAGCAGCGGCACACTAAAAGAGTAGTGCACCTCCTTAGAGAGACAGCGCAAAAGATAAAGTAGCCACAAAGAATAACCAAAGACCCCAGCTCTTCATCTCCTCTTCCTCATTAGACTTGTGCACATTTTCTTCAGTGAGAGAGTGTGTTGTGTGTGTGTGTCCACATGAGCTAGACGTCCTCCTTATTTATAGTATCCAAGTCAACTGCCTAGGCTGACTTCTCCTCTGGGAATCTTATTTTTACTTTATTCTTTTTTGTGTGGGTCGACTTCTCTTCTTGGTATTCTTCTTTTTGTTTAATGGTTTTCCTGGACTTCCAGAATCTTCTCTTCATTTAAGAAATGTCCTCTAGAGGAAAGTTCCTCCCACAACTACCAAAACATCAACACTCCCTCTTAGCTAAGGAGGTATCTTTCATGATGTCTTCATACAGCATTCCATTGACTACTCTTCAATCAATCAATATCACATAACTACCACAATGCCATCGGTAGCTCAAATCAATTGTCACAGTCTATGTAATCAAGTAGCACTCAACTACTCTCAATGTGAACTAGTAGTCTCCATGGAAATCAGCTAGTAGCACATAGCGACTACAATGCCATCCAGTAGAACATGACTGGGTTGATTCATAGTAGTAAACCACTACTATCTAGTGGTACATAACCACTCCAAGTAGCACACAGCTACTATCCAAAGACATAATGTCTCCATCATGCAATCAACTAGTAGCTACAAAAGCTACTACCATGCAGTCCAACAGTCTCTATGATTATGTAGCAATCAACTAGTAGCACACAACTACTACCATGCCATCATCCATAATCATAGTTTGCAATCGCCATGACTATGCAGCAATTATCTAGTAGCACACATATACTACAATTCCATCATCCATAGTCATAGTCTCTACAACTATGCAGCAATCATCTAGTAGCACACAACTACTACAATTCCATCAGCCATATTCATAGTCAATGTCTCTATAAATATGCAGCAATCAGCTAGTAGCATGCAGCTACTAAAATGCCATCAGCCATAGTTATAGTCTCATCCAGTAGCACGAAGCTATTCCTATAGTTATCATGACTATGTGTGTAATGTTTCTTCTCTTATGAATTCTGACAGTGCATTACCCACTCAGTCACCTCATATGACTAATCAAGGGAACCCTTGGCTAGAGGGGTTATTCAGCATGAGAAGAAACAACACACCTCCCTCTCAATGAGGGTGAACATTTTTCATCACGCCAATCTTGTCTTTGAAGTACTCATACTTCACTATAGACAAAGTCTTGGTGATAATGTATGTTATCTTCTCATCCATGGATATGTACTGGAGCTCTATACCTCCTCTTTGCACCATGTCTCGGATGTAATGATATTTGATCTCTATTTTCTTTGACTTGTCATGAAATACAGGGTTCTCTAAAATCCTCACGCAACTTTTATTGTCACAATGTATCAAAGTTGGCTCCAATTCTAGATCAAATATCCTTGCAAGCAACTTCTGAAGCCACATTGTTTCATGGCTTGCCACACTAGATGCGATATACTCTACCTTTGTTGTATTGAGTGCCACTGATGTTTGCTTCGTTCTCAACCATGAGATCATACATAATCCCAGACTGAAGCAGCATGCAGGAGTACTCTTCCACTCCATTGCACTCCCTTCCCAGTCAGAGTCTGTATATCCTTGCAGCTTCACATCACCACCCAAGACATATCTCAATCCATATCCAATTGTACCACATAGGTATCTCAATATATTTTTTGTTGTCATCCAATATACATGTCTAGGTTCAACCATGTACTGACTCAAGGAATTCACTACAAAACATATGTCTGGGATGGTTTTAACCAGGTACATCAAGGATCCAATCAGTTGTCTGCACATTGTGGGATCCACAAAATATGAATATGAATCACTCAGTAGCTTCAGATTTATCATCATGGGTGTGGCCATGGACTTGCAGTCCATCATCCCAAATCTATGCAGGATCTCAACGGTATATTTTCCTTGGCTAAGGAAAATCTCATATGATCTCTGCCACACCTCCAATCCCAAGAAGTAATACATCAGACCTAGATCATTCATCTCGAACTCTGAGGTGAGTTCCCACTTACACCCAACTATGAGCTTCTCATCTCTTGTCAGAAATAGGTCATTCACGCTATAGAACCAAGATCAGTGGACATCCATTCTCAACCTTATAGTAAAGTTTGGGATCTGCATCACTCTTGGTAAATCCTAAGCTCGTCAGGTATCTATCTATCATGGCATACCATTCCCTGGGTGCCTGCTTCAATATGTACAAGGCCTTCTTCAATCTACAAACATGGGACTCCTTCCAATGGATCCCAAAACCTTGTGGTTTCTCTATGTACACTTCTTCCTCTATTACATAATTCAAGAAATCAGTGTTGACATCCATCTGGTGTAATTTCCATCCCATTGTAGAAGCAATTGCAATAATCGATTTGATGGAAGTGTACTTTTCTACAAGAGAAAATGTCTCAACAAGGCTGCTACCGCATGTCTCTTATTCATCCAACTGATTTCTCCACCGAACATCTTGAACACATATTCATTGGTCGATATTCGTTGATTGAGATCTTCATCCCAAGTGATGTCAACAAAGCCATGTACATTTACTTCCATGTCAGTTTCAGGATCCCCTTGGTAATAGATTGCATACTTTGTTGTGTTGCGCAAGTACTTGAACACTCTTTTGACAACAGTCCAGTGCTCTTTCCCAGGTGTCGACGTGTATTTGTTCAATAATCCTATTGCATGAGTAATGTTTTCTTAAGTTTATACCATCTCATACATCAAACTACAAACAGCACTAGCATAGGGAAAAAGTGTCATGTCCTTTATTTATTCCTGTATCTTTGGACATTGTTCAGCAATTATTTTTTCTCCCACAAGAATTGGTACCTTGATCGGTTTTCAATATTGCACATTGAAACATTGAAACACTTCAACATTGTTTCAATGTACTTTCACTTATTTAACCAAAGATTTCTAAATTCCCAATCTCCCCTAATCTTCATTCTCAAAATGAAGTTATCGGAACCAAGATCCTTCATGTCAAACTTGGAGGATAGTTTCATTTTCACCTACTTTATAACATCCATGTTGTTTCCTACCAACATCATGTCGTCAACATATAACGCTACATATATGAAACGGTAGCCTTTTTCCTTGGAATATACACAATGATCAACCTTGCTTCTCACAAATCTCAAACTAAGAATGTATGTGTTAAAATTTTGGTACCACATCCTTGGTGATTACTTTATACCATAAATGGAACTTTTCAACTTGCACACTAGCTCTTTCTTTCCCTTTACTACAAATCCTTCAGGCTATTTCATGTAAATTTCTTCTTCTAAGTCCCCATACAAGAATGTTGTCTTCACTTCCATTTTCTCTATCTCAAGATCAAATGTTTCATATAGAGACATTATTACTCTAATGGAATTTAATTTTACAATAGGAGAAAAAAATTCACTGAAGTCGACTCCCTCGACTTAGGAATACCCTTTTGCTACCAGTCGAGCTTTGAACTTCTCGACTTCACTTGCTACATTTAAATTTTTCTTGAACACCAATTTTCTACTGATGGGTTTTCTTCCATTAAGTAGCTCCACCAAATCCCATGTTTAATTCTTGTGAAAGGATTCCATTTCTTCAACCATGGACTCCTTCCATAGTTTACCCTATGTCGAGATGTCTTCCTCCATGATCGACTTGAGCTCATCATCGGTGGAAGA
Organism: Picea glauca; assembly: GCA_000966675.3. Classification (NCBI taxonomy): domain Eukaryota; kingdom Viridiplantae; phylum Streptophyta; class Pinopsida; order Pinales; family Pinaceae; genus Picea; species Picea glauca. The sequence continues at coordinate 78,219 of JZKD02S0804149.1, read as the reverse complement.
TAACACAAATTTAGAACGGAAATCGGATCATTTGATTCAGTTAACTCATATGAATCATGTTCTTCATTCCTCATCACAAACACCAACTTCTCTGGTACTTTCTCCAATTGAGCCTCTTCAATCCTGGAAGTTCCTCTGACTTCCCTGAAGACCACATTTCGACTATAAACTTTTTTCTCAATACAGGATCCCATGCTCATTGCCTTTTCCATCAATGTCTTGTTCATTCTTTCATCAATTCCATTTTGCTATGGGGTATATGGTGTGGTATTTCAGCATGCTATGACACATTTCTTGTAGAACTACTCAAAAACTTTTCCATAGAACTCACCTCCATTGTCAATTCTCAACATCTTGATCCTCTTATCTATTTGGTTTTCCACAAAAGATTTAAACTTTTTGAACTTCTCAAAAACCTTTGATTTATTCTTTAGGAAATATAGTCATGTCTTCCTAGATAAATTATCTATGAAGGAAACATAATACAGGGATCATCCTAGTGAAGGGACCAGTAAAGGCCCAAACACGTCACTATGTATCAATTCTAGAATCTCTTTTACCCTTGTAGCTCTAGATGGGAATCTAACATGATTATTTTTTCCATAGATGCAATGTTCACAGAAATTGGCTTCTAAATTACAGTCAAGAAAACCTTTGACCATACATTTTGTTGCGCATAGCTCAAAGTCCTTTTTCACCAATATGTCTCATCCTCTAGTGCCATACCATGGATAGTTCGACTTGATGAATAAAATTCAATTCGTTTGGATTCAATTCGACCTGAGTCGATTCGAAGTCGAGTCGACTTCAAATACAACAATGTTGTTCCATCTAGTCGAGTCAAAACTCCCTAACAATTTGTACAGGGTTCCAATCCAAACTCCTCTCATTAATACCATCACTTCCTTGACCATTTTACATGTATCCTTATGAAATAAAATGTGCACACCTACATCACTCATTTTTCTAACATATATCATATTTCTTTCCAAACCCGAAATATGTAGCACACTTGGAAAGGTTCTACTCCTCCCATGATATAGCACCAGTTGGACTCTTCCTCATCCAACAATTTTGGTTTTCAATTCGTCCCCCAAGAATATATTTCCTCATTCATATATCTTATATTCACATATCCATTCTCTATGAGGTGTCATATGGAAAGATGTACCTGAATTAATCAACCAAACATATTGATTTGACTATGTATTGGTCGATGCTAGATACATATCTCCTTATTTGTCTAGAATAGTATGTCTCTCAGTCGACCACTTCCCGTTGGATACTAGACTAACCTCGGTCACTTTCAAATTGTATTCTTTCTTGTAACGCCTAAATTTACCACATTTTCATCATCTTCTCATCGATTGAACCACAGATTTAGATCTACCCTTCAACTTCAACTTTCTATCGGAGAATTTTCCTTTACCTATATCGATCGGTCGACCTCTCACCATCAAGGAATCCTTTTTCAACCCTTCAATGTTCTTCCACCTCATTTCCTTTGACATCAAATATGCAACCATTTCTTCAAGTGTTAATGTGGTCGAATTATTCTCGATGGCCAAGACTAAGTTATCTCATGAATCTGGAAATGAACACAACAAACTGATACATTTATCCTCCTCGGTGATTTTAATGTCCATGGGAAATAACTAATTTATTAAAGTATTGAATGTATTCACATACTCTATTACTGATCTCCCATCACTCATTCTCAGAAGACACAATTTCTTCTGAAGAAACAGCTTGTTTACCAGGGATTTTGACTAATACAAGATTCCCAACTTGTCCACGGTTTCTTTGTAGATTCTTCTCCTGAGACATTCAAAAATATTGAATCTACAAGCCAAAGTTGAATCATAATATTTTTCCTCCTCTTGAGTTTCTCCCAGTCTCCCTTTGACATACCTGTCGAAATTGTTTTAGGTCTCACAGCTACCCATTGTTCTTGATCTACAAGGAGATATTCCATTTTAAACTTCCATAGCTCAAAATTCTACCATTGAATTTTACAATATCTATCCTCGAATTGCTTTCCATTTCTGTTAATAATAAATTAAAGATCATTGTCTTACAAATCCTACTAGACCTAAGTTTAGATCAAATCCAAGCTCTACTTAACCTTTCTCTGATACCACTTGTAGAGAAATAATACTCACACTAAACCAACTAGGAAAGAGAAGATAGATTTTAACTGGAATTAATCAATGACAATCAAATTGTACAATGATTTATGGGTCTAGCTGATTACTATAAGATATTCATTCTAGGTTTCTCCAAGATTGCACACCCAATTATTTCATTACAAAAGAAAGACATAAAATTTGAATGGACTACCAAGTGTGAAGAGATTTTTCATCACTTGAAAGATTTATTGACCAATGCACCTATCTTAAAGACTCCATATCCAAATGATTATTTTTTTGTGTGCATCGATGCATGTAAAGAAAATATTCGTGGAGTCCTTACCCAAAATGAGCATGTAACTTGTTGAGTCAAAAAAGTTGAAGGAGCATGAGAGAAATTATGTTGTCAATGATTTGGAACTTACAGCTATTGTTCATGCACTGAAAATGTGGAGGAATTATCTCATGGGAGAAAAAAATTAAGCTAAGGACATACCATAGTGGTCTAAAATGTTTGTTTGGACAGCCAACATTGAATTCCAGAAAAACTAGATGGTTGGAATTTCTCAATGAATATGACTTTGACATCAATCATATTAAGGAGAAAGAAAATAAAGTGGTTGATGCACTCAAAAAAAGGGTGCATGAAATGTATGCTACAACCATTAGTATATACAACTCATATTTGAAAAGTCATATTTTAGAAGTTGTGACAACAGACCAGCATTATATACAAATTAAATAAATCTTACAACATAGTAATGTACAGTAGAAATGTAAATGTTATAGACTGGGAGAGGATGGAATCCTTTTGTACAAGAACAAAGTTTATGTTCATAATTCTCTGAGTTGAGAAATTAGTTTTAAAATAAATGCATAATTTTCCATACATTGAACATCTAGAGAATCAGAAAACAATTGCAACTGTAAGAGGCCAATATTATTGGCATGGAATGAAGAAAGATGCAATTGATTTCATTGTTGGATGCATGGAATGTCAAAAGATTAAAGTTGAGCATGGGCATCCAACGGGATTGGTACAGTGATTGCCCATTCTTGAGTGTAAATGGAAGATTATTACCATAGATTTCATTACCAAATTGCCCAGAACAACAAGGAAACATGATTCCATCATGATAGTGGTGGGAAATATTACAAAGGTTGCACATTTTATTCCACTCAAGATGATAAATAAGATAGCCAACATTGCATACATTTATATAAAGAAATTTCTAGGCTACACGGTGTGCCTAAAGAAATCATATCTGAGAGAAATACCAAGTTCACTTCCAATTTTTGGAAATGGTTGTTCAAAGGATTTGGGACAAATACAAATTTTAGCACAACTTATCATCTAGACTCATATGGGCAGACAGAGAGGGTCAACCAAATAATCGAAGATGTGTTAAGAATGTATGTAATGGATCATCCTTTCAAGTAGGAAAACCATCTTCATTTGGTTGAGTTTGATTATAACTATGGGTATTAGGCATTGTTGAAGATGATCATGTTTGAAGCATTATATAGCAGAAAATGCAACACGCCAATAAACTGGGATAACCCAGCAGACAGAGTCGTTATTGGGGCATAATTTCTAAGAGAAATGGAAGAATAGATGATAAAAATAAAATAGAATTTAAAGACTACACAATATAGACAAAAAAAACTATGTAGACAAGAGAAAATCACACGGGAAATTCAAAGTGGGCGAGCATGTGTTTTTTAACGTAAAGAAAAAAAATGAGTTCATTGAAATTGAGAAGTTATCCAAAGTTGGCAGCAACATATTGTGGGACATTTGAAGTTCTAGAGAGGATAGGCTCAATTACATACATGTTTGCATTGTCTGCATCCATGAGATTTCATAATGTGTTTCATTTATCTTTATTAAAGAATTATGTGTTTGATCCTAACCACGTGATTGATTGGATTGTGATCGAGGTGGAGAATGAATAAAATTTTTAGGTAGAGCCAGTGTGCATACTAGACATGAAGGTCAAAATGCTCAGGAATCGATCCATCAACTTGGTAAAGATCTAATGGACCTACTATGGTCCTAAAGACACCATGTGGGAGCATGAGGAGGCCATGCCGGAAGAGTACAATAACGTTTTCCAGGTTTTTTAGGAAATCTGAATATACATTTGTACATGTGTACAAAGACTATTTTGTTGCAATTGAATTTTCTGGAGCCACAACTCGGAGACTTCATGTCTGACCTGTGTTGGAGCCCTAGAAGGGAAACAGAACAACCTATGGGACTACGATGTAGAAAAATGAGTACACATCTTTGGGTTGTGTAGGTTGAGGGGAACGAGAGATTGTTGGTCAGAATTGTTGTAAGGGTCATTAAACTATGGAATTATCAAGTATTGTGATGAAAAAAT
>JZKD02S0804149.1:56535-70737 GCA_000966675.3 Picea glauca | reverse complement strand
ATCACTATATCCCACGAATATCCCCTTCTTTCTTGAGGGTTCTAGTTTATTCCTTTTATCTTTGGGAATATGAGAGTAAACTGGACATCCAAATATTCTTAGATTTTCTACGTTAAGTTTCTTACCTGAGAATGCTTATTCTGGTGTCATGTCCTTCAATATATGATGAGGGCTTATGTTTTGTACATATATTTTCATCATTTCTTCTTCTCCCCATAGGAACATGGATAGACCTTGATCATTCAATAAGGTTTTTACCGTTTCTTCGATAGATCTGTTATTTCTTTCCACTACACCGTTTTGTTGAGGATTATGAGGAACAGTCAGCTCCCTCCTAATCCCTGTCGATTTGCAGAATGCAACAAAATCCTTCGAGGTATATTCTCCTCCATTATCTGTTCTTAATGTCTTGATATTCTTGTTTGTAAGGTTTTCTATTTCTTCCTTGAATTCTTGGATCTTGTCGAATACTTCATCTTTTGATTTCAGTAGGTACAGCCACGTCTTTCTTGAATAGTCATCTATGAAGATTACATAGTAAAGAGATCCTCCTAGAGATATGACTGGCATTGGACCGCAAACATCTGAGTGTATTAGATCTATGGTTTCCTTATATCTGTTGTTGTTTCTTGGGAATGGTTTCTTGATATTCTTCCCAAGGGCACATCCTTTGCAGATTCCTTCATGTGTAGATTTGAATTCTGGTATTCCTTCAACCATTTTTCTGAGGAAAGGTAATGCTTGATAATTGATATGAGCGTACCTTCTATGCCAAAGCTCATTAGGGTTGACTTCGTCATGTACTATAGCTTCTTCATTTCGTTATAGTAGTCTATACAGATTTCCTTCACGACTTCCAATAACCTTAGCATCCTCTATGTTGGAATTCTTATGCCATGATAACACCTTTCCATCCATGAAGGCTATTTTGTTTCCTTTGTCTTCTAAACATGATATTGATACAAGATTATTTTCTAAACCAGGTACATATGAAACATTGCTTAAGTGAACATGAATACCTGATTCCAATTTGGCGGAGGCTTGTCCAAATCCTTCGACAGGGTAAGTGCTTTTGTCTCCAAGCTCCACTTTGTACGATGTATTTCTCTCATTTAGATTTGAGAGTCTGGCTTGATCTCCCGTCATGTGCCTGGAAGCTCCATTATTGATTATCCACATATCATCTTCAATCGTCCCGGTAAGTGCTGAGTAATGTGAAAGACTAATTATTTCACACATGTCTTCGGTTGACTGGTAACTAGCCATGTTTTGATCCAAAACTTCAACTTCATCATTTCTGTTTTCTGAGAGAGCCAAGAGGTGCGTTGAGTTAGGGTGCATCTGAATATCTTCTTCTTGGGCAAGATGTTCCATCACAAGGTGTTGGATCATAGATTTAGGGTTTTTGCAACTGCTTCTGCTAATAACCCTAGCTGCAATGTTTTTGGAAGTTGCTCCTGCTAGTAACCCTAGCAGCAGTTCCTCAACGAGCTCAATATCTAGATACTATGCTTCCTTCCAGTGTTTTAGGCTGACTGAAGGGGGTGTGGGCCCATAACCTATTAGAATATAGAAGATTGTGCTTGTTTTACCATTGACGATACCCTCATCACCCAACCACAGGCCGAAGCCACCCTCCGAGCACCTTGACCTTGACAGAGAAGAGAATCCTGGTAGAAATCCAATAGCCAAGAGAGGCTAATGCACCAAGCAAGAACAGAACCTAAGTTGATCAGATAATCCCACCCAGAGGCTAGCGCACACTTTCCCAGAAACTTGTGCACAAGCTGCAACTGCACCTGCGTAGATCCAGTTCACTCTGCAACTGCTGAGATGTGTATAATGAGAACTAGTGCCCTGTATTTATAGTAGTCTGGGCAGTTTAACTGGGGCTGACTTCTCCTTCTGGGTATTAATAAATTCATATTAAATATATTTCTGCATCCAACAACCTGTCTAGGGTTTCATTCATTACTTTGCTTCCTTCTGGAGGATTCTAGTCTCGTCATAGGTCACAATAGAGGTTCATACCTCCCGAAGCTACCATAATATTAACACATAGGTCGTCATCATAGCAAAAACTTTGTAGTAGTGTGCCTCGGTGAGGATCTAGGGACGTTACAATTTGGCATCAAACAAAAAAAATTGTAGTAGTTTGTTGAGAGAATTGGAGCAGCAGAGTCTATGGTTGGATGGAACGTCCTTTTTCTGTAGTTGGTTATGTAAATTGTTTTTAAAAAATAAGTGTTTTAATTACTAGGTCATTTACAATTTTAATGATATGATTGAATGTTGCATTTACTCTATATTTTGTGTATATGATTCGTGTTGTGTGTATAATTATTGTTGTGCATGTTTAAATTAATTGCATTTATGAGTTAATTATTAGTGATAACAGAAAAAACTTGTATCTCATGGTGCACATATATTTTTCACATTTGAATTGATATGTTAATTTATTTGGTAGCAACAGGAGTTGGGTATGTCATAGACTGTTATCAGAGAAAAAAAATTTGTAGTAGTGTGCCTCAATGAGGATCTGGGGATGTTACAGCTTGGTATTAGAGAAAAAAATTAGTAGTAGTCTATAGAAATAATTGGAACAGCAGAGTCTATGGTTGGGTGGAAGGTTCTTTATCTGCAGTCGGTTATGTAAATTGTTTTTTAAAAAAAATTGTTTTAATTAATGGGTCATTTATAGATTTAATACTATGATTGAATGTTGCATTTACTCTATATTTTTTGTATAATTATTGTTGTACATGTTTAAATCAGTTGCATTCATGAGTTAATTATTAGTGATAATAGCATGAGAATGTATGTCATGTTGCAGATATATTTCCACATTTGAATTGACATGTTAGTTGATTTGGTAGCAATGGGACCTAGAAAGGGAGTTGGGTACATCATAGGTTGTTATCAAAGAAAAAAAATTGCAATAGTGTGCCTCAATGACGATCTAGGGGAGTTTCAATTTGGTATCAAACCAAAAATTTTGTACTTGTGTGCCTCAATGAGGATCTAGGGACGTTACAGTATTTCTAGACCAAGGCATGTTATATTTTCTTTAAATTAGTAGTAGTATATTTACCAGAGTATTGTGATCTTCATTTAACATTCAATAACCATATACTAAAAATATAAGTAGGATCTAGAATCAAATAGACAAGTACAATAAGACACAAAAATTTATCCTAGGAGAACCCCAAACTCAGGGAAAAACCCATCCAACGTTTCTTAGAGAGAATATTTCTGATAATACAATACAACCCTGAGTAAGATCTATTCACAAAAGCAAAACCAACAATGAAGAAACCCTGATAACAAATACTTATCTCTTTTTCAAACCAAGAGAAGGATCCTCCAACCCTATCTCATCTCCAATATAGGGGCGCATAAGAAGAGAGACCAAAAACTACAACTTCCACGAAACCACTTATTTATGCACATTGTAGAAGCAGAGTAATTAGTGTTTTTCAAATGAACTGAGCCTTCCATGTATTTATACTAATCCTAACACATGTCTGGGGCCTACTTCTTGTTTTGGGTCATCAAATTACTTTATTATTTTTTCTGTGGGCCGAATTCTCTTCTTGGAAATTCTATTTCCACTTTATTATTTTCATGTGGGTTGAATTCTCTTCCAGGATGTTCTTCAATTGTTCAATGATCTTCCTTTGACTTCTTGTAATCTTCTTCTTCTCTAAGAAAAATTGTCCAAGAGGGAATACCTCTCGCTGCTACCAAAACATCAACACTCCCTCTTAGATAGGGAGGTATTCTTCCATGATGTTCTCCTCTAGTAGTCCCAATCACACCCATCCATTTCACATGGAATGGGAAATACTACCACCATAGTCTCAAGACTACGCTGCAAGTATCTAGTAGTCCCAATCACACCCATCCACTTCACATGGCATGGGAAAGACTACCACCATAGTCACAATACTACGCTGCAAGTATCTAGTAGTCCCAATCACCATAGTCTCACGACTACGATATGATGTTTCTCCTCTCTTAGTAGTCCCAATCACACCTATCCACTTCACATGTCATAGGAAAGACTTGTACCAGGTTACTCATTACTCCCTTAGTCACTTCACATGATTGATCTGGAAAACCCTTGGATGAAGGGAGAGTATATGCATGTTGTAGGAGAAACATCACAACTCCCTCTCAATGAGTGTCACTAGTACATTTGGGTCAAATTTCGTCTGCGTGTTCGTAACAATTGCCACTTTATATTGTCAGGAGATCGACAAACATCGTTTCACATGACGTTGGTTATATCATCTATGTTGCGACATTTCATGAGAACATGTGTTTTCTTGGACTTCACTGTCCAGGCCCACTATGGAATTTACTACAGCGACACTGATACGTCTCACCTACGACGCCATAGACCGTCAATATTCCGACACGTACGTTATATCAGCGAAGTCTCACCTGCGACGTTGACGCCATGACAGCGACATTAGGCACGTCGAACGACCAAGGGAAGGTAACGTCGATATTTCAACGTCTACGGTATATCAATGACGTTGACACGATGACAACAACACTAGGCATGTCAAAATACTGACGGAAGGTACGTCGATCTTCCGACGTCTACATTATATCAGTGATGTTTCACCTGCAACGTTAACGCCATGACAGCGATGCTAGGAATGTCACGACCGACGGAATGTGGCTTATGTCTTTCGATGTGGATTTTATATCATAGATGTCTCACCTGCGATGTTGATGCCATGTCAGCAATGCTAGGAACATTGGATACCAACAGAAGGTAACGTCGGTCTTCCAACATGTATGCTATATCAGTGATGTTAGGGATGTCGGAGAACCAATGACCTGTAGGTGTTTTAAAAAAATATTAAAAAAATTGATGATCCTCCTTTCTACAAAACCACTACTATGACCAAGCAAATGGCACTGAAAAAATGTTATGTGTTGTGCTCTCCATGTATCCATGTGGCCCCTTGATTGACAATTGTCACGCATTTTGGGAAACACAAGTGTAGGAATTTTAACACTCCATTTTCCTCCAAAATGAATTCCAATGATCCACGTGGCCTTATGGGCAAATCTCCATCAATGACTTACATGATTTTGGAGAAAAAATGTATACAAAGTTTAATTTAACCATGAGCCTCCTAAATAACAAACCACAAAAAATACAATGTACATGGTAGCCTTGGATATATTCAAAGATGTTTGAACTAGGTTACAAAACTGGCTTATAAGATCTAAAATGGTTTTAATCACCCTTGGTGGTATTGGGCCATGGGGAAAATAAGTACACAATCCAAATGCACAAAAAACTAAGAATAATTCATTCAAACCATAAATGTTAAATACGATGCCAATCAATGTTATGTTCTTTTGGATGGTCTCAGGCTCTAAATTGAAATCATACTAGGATGACCAACACCACTAGAATCCCAAAAGACACAACCTCATTCACCTTTACATTCTTTAAGGCCCATTTGGAAATTGCGCTAAGTTCCTTTAATATGGAATCAAAATGGTTCTCCATGCCTCCCATCATTATCATAGACTCAAGTTCTGATGTATAATTTGTCTTTTTCATTACACCATTTTCATTTTCAAATCTGATCCTAGCAGGATACAATACCAAATCACCTTTATTAATCTTGAGAGAGTCACTACTTCCAAAATGATTCCAGATTCATCCCCTTTGTAGATTGTATCAAATACTCTAGTATATGTATTTCACTAACAATGCTTCCAAGAGAAAGAATGTTGGTTTAGCCACCCATTATCAAGGTAACACCTTCCTTTGCAAGTTCTTTTTTAATATGGAATCAAAATAGTTCTCCATGCCTCCCATCACTATCATAGACTCAAGCTCTAAAATATAATTTATCATTTTCATTACACCAATTTCATTTTCAAATATGATCCTAGTAGGGTACAATACCAAATCACCTTTATTAATATTGAGAGAGTGACTACTTCCAAAATGATGCAAGATTCATCCCCTTTGCATATTGTATCAAATACTTTATTATATGTATTTCACTAAAAGTGCTTCCAAGAGAAATAATGTCGGTTTATCCACCCATTATCAGGGTAACACCTTCCTTTGCAAGTTCTTCTAAAGCTAGTTGAGACTCATCAATCCTCTAGTCTTTAGTATGAAAAATGTATCCATCTTCACATCTAAGCACCAACCCACAACATTATGGAATTGATTGAGTAACCCAAATAAGTTCTATTTGAAATGACCTTGCTCTAAACTCCTCTCATTTTAAATATTTTATGTGTGTGTTTGCATTGGAATACTGAACCCCTATGACCATCCTCTAATTAGTTCCATTTTGAATGATGAAGATAAATTGTAGTACATGAATCCATTGTATGAATAACTTTGGAAATCAATCAAAAAATTGGCATATGTCAGGTGAATTTGGTACAGAAAGATTATTAAAGGCCCAAGACCCAAGTGAACATTTGTAGTTACAACATCTAGCTCCTACCTAGGGATGATGATTTCCTAGACCTGTGCCTTTTCTCCTCAAGCATGGAGTCAGTTTAATCTTGAAACCAACCTCTCATGTTTCATTGTTTCAAAAACAATAAAACATTGTTGTAAACACTAAAGTGCGCGAGAGTGAATTTATTATGTACAAGCTTTATATATCCTACCTCTAGTCATTAAAATAAAATAGACTAAAGAAGTCATAAAACAAATGAAGACAAGAAAATATCTTATAGAGCCCATGAGATTTACCTCGGTGCTTCATTATTTACTAGAATAAAGAAATGTTGAACATCTACCAATGAGAAGCTAGTATGTCATTCAATACGCTTCTAAGAGATGGGCATATATCCTTCTGGTGGCACAATGATGCATTTATGATAACCCGGTCCATCCAAATCTCAATATAATAACATCTCTATGTGATTTACCTATGTTGATGAACACACTCGGACCATGATATTATATTTACCCCCATTATATTTATTTGATCCATTTCAATAATATTAGTCAAGGGATGGTATTGCAAGAATTGTTTTTGCTCCTTCTCATCACTCTTGTTCCAGCAACACATTATGTTTTAATGTGCAAGTCATTATATCCATAGTTTTCTTCCTTATTAAAATTTGAAATTTTTTCCATGATGAATGCAAGCCCGGGAGGAGAATATATTACTCCATCCATTTTGTTAATAGTCACAGCTTTTCTCCTTTCTTCTTTTTTTATTTCAATGTCACTATAGATGATAGGGAAACAAGAACTATGAGGGTTTGAGTCAATTTCAACAACATTTTCTTCTTTTTCTTTATTGTTAGAAAATGATTTTATTTCCATCTCCCCTTGTGAGATTTCAACCAGTATTTCTTCTTCAATGTGTTATTGGTATCCAATGATCATTATTATATTTTTTCCAAAACAAAAATATACTTACAATCAGTATGCTTATTAGCAGTGGTAGGGCATAAATAGTTTTCTAATTGCAATCTTGAACCATGGGCATCTACAAAGGACTGCCCATTATTTTTTATGGGCTAAGCCTCACAACTTTGTTGGTTTTGAATATTAACTTGAAACAATATCTCAATACAATCATCACTTTCCAAACACTTATAGGCATAATATTCTTCATGTTCTTCATCTAATTCTTCTTTGGATTTGTAAGCATGAGGGAAAGACAAGGATACATCATCACATATAATATCTCATGTATCCTCAGTTGTAACATCAGAAGGTATTTAGATCTCTCGACATTCCTCTTGGAAATTTTTAGGTACATCTTCAAAAATGTTACTCTCAAAGATATTTTCTTAACACTCGATAGCAAAGTCTTGCATATGTTTAAAACTGGGGCATAATCTTCTTAACACTCGATAGGATTTGAGATACAATTGTTTTCCATAATCATGCTAATTGAAATGTATGTCATCATTAAGAGCTAGAGGACCTTTAGGTGAAACAGTCATAAACAGGTTGATCCATAATTCTCTCGCAATCAGGGATATATTAATCAGATGGAAAAATCATAGGAAAAATAATATTTCAACATGTTGTAAGGGTGATTAGATCCGATGTCCATATTTCTTTTACTAAGTCTGCAAAAAGGCTACCAATGTTAATGGTTCACTACTAAAGGATTCCAAAATGTTCTTACAGGACTGCTGGAAGTGAAAGGGTAGGATTTTGACATGACAACGGAGTGAAAAATTTAAATAACTATATTGTTTCTTGATTATATGTTAACCAAAATGCATATACAGGATTGAAATGAAAAAATGGCAAGTTTCTTAGCATGCATTTCTAGAAAATGTTCTTGCATAACGAAGGTGAAGAAACAAACTTTATTTTGAAATTGAAACTACAACAAAATGTGAGGGATTTAAGAAGTGTGATTGGGTGAGAACCAATGACAATGAGCTTGTGAGTCCAAATTTTTGAAACTTAAAGTAAACCAAAAAAACAAATTAAACTGGTGTGATGACTCTCACATAAAAAGTTGTCTTTATTTCTCTTCCTCAAAGAGTCCTTCAAAATATACACACTAAAGAAAATCATACTTATACCATTAATCCTATCAACCTTCAACGTCAATTCATAAAAATCTGTACATTATATGAAGTATTCTTCAAGGAAATATGTTCAATATTGAATGTCAATTCTTCAACATCTTGCTACAAAGTACAATTTTTTTTATCACAATGTCTTTAAAATCTTCATGAAACCTTTGCATGCTCTTAGAATTAGTGGTGGGAGTAATCGCCATTCCAATGTATTCCCTAGCAATAGATGCATGATCTGAAAGGATCCAGGGAGGCCTAGGAATGACTGAGAGTTGTTCGAAGTATCTCAGAAAGATTAGAATGACCTAAGCAAGTAGAAAAGGGAAAAAAATCAAAGTGATCAAAACTCAACAAAATTGGCATTGTTGTGGAGAACGCATCGCAAGATTTCCAACGGCGTAAATGGTTCGTCAAACTGAGTTACAGATCAAAAAATATTTGCGGTCAAAGTTTTGGTCAACCTGGCCCAGACAGCAGGGATGAGTCAACATTCATATTGTTGATGTCAGCATCAGTATGGATGATGTCAGCATTCGTACAAGGTACGTGGATCAATCAGAGACAGACATGTGTCATGATGATGTCAGAATTCATATAGGGTATGTGGATCAATCGAAGAGCGACATGTGTCATGATGACATCAACATGTTGATGTGGCAGCACCAGAGGCTGCCACGTGTCACTCATTTTCAGCATTTTCAAGTCGACATATCGACCAATGAGAAAGTGTCGCGTGGCAGTCTATATGGCCACATGGCAATCTGTATAGCCACATGGCAGTCTTTACAATATGTGGCAGGTGGGTGATGTGGAAGAATGACCATGCAGATGGATGATGTGGGCCAATGAATGGTTGCCACATGGCCCAGCCATCAGCTACCATGTGGCAGCCGAAAAATGCCCAATGAGGTCTAGTAACCAAATTTTAAAAATAAAAATTGGGTTGATCAGCGGCCAACCCCCATCCGCTAAACTAGCGGCAGTTCCGCCAAACCTGGCGCTCCACCAAATCTGGAAACGGTCCTCCAAATCCAATGGTGCTCCACTAAATCCAGCGGGGTTTAAATTGCTAACAGTTATAACAACAAGCCATAAAAGGGAGGCTCGCGGGTTTGACCCCCAGACCTCCCTAACCACAAGCCTTAATATAACACCCGTCAATTGTTTGGGTTGACGCCCATATTGTTAATATTGCCCAAAAAAATTGTTAAAAAGGGAAGAGGCAGGGTGCACGACGGTATGGATCCCAATGTAACATTAATGAATTAATTGCAGGTGCAGGCATGGAAACCGAGACAAAAAATTTCATGGGCCTGGGAGTGCCAGAGTCAGATTGAAGCATGGATACAGACATTTTTGGGTAATTCGATGCCACAAATTCAATGGTGTTGTCTGTTTTTTGATATGAGCAAATTTTCTACAGATTAATTCCATAATGAGGTATACTTATGTATTTTTCCAAAAAAAATTGTTGAGTTAATAGAAAGGCCTACCCATTTGAGAGAAGGACCTGGAGATGTAGTCCACTAGGGACGAACTCTGTTATCAAGTTTTTTGTGTTCATATTGATGATTATGTCTCTTTATTATTGAGATTTCCTTCTTTGTGGTGCACTTTAATTTATGCTCATTTAATACAATTCTTTAATAAGTCATCGATGAAAATATCTCGAATCATGTTGGTATCGGAGCAGTCATCTTTGACTTGAAATGTTGAGTGTGAATGCTTACTAGGGTCGAGCATAAGCAGGGTGAAGGAACACTTAAGACTTTCAACCCAGAGAATGGTCATGCATCTCGAAGGAAGAAAAATGAATGAAGAGGACAAGCGTACTGAACAGGAGATAAAATTTCATATGGTATTCTATCGCATGTCAGATATGGTCGAGCGAATGTATGGAGACTACAAGAAGAGGATGGCAAATAAAGGGAAGAAAAACGAAGCACAGGTAGATGAAAATGCTTCAGTGAACCAAGGGGTTGGAGGATACCCTCCTGAGCCTCCATATTCACCATCAAGTTCTAGCTCTTCTTCCTCTGATCATTCTCCCCGTTCTCATCATTCCAATGCTAATCATAAAGCCTCTTTTGAGAAACCATTATTAAAGCTTGATGTAAAATTTTATTTACCTATGTTTAATGGAGATGCTAATCTTGAAAATCTAGATAATTGGATCCAACAGGTTGAAGTGTATTGTTGTGTACAACATATTGATGAAGAGGTGAAAGTACAATTAGCCTCTCTTCAGTTGGAAGGCACCGCTCTCATATGGTGGGAGAGAAAGCTTCAGGACAGAAGTAAATTTGGTAATCTTCTTTCCTCATGGTAGTAATTTAAATCAGCAATAAGGAAGCAATTTTATCAATTGGGTTATTTACATAAAGCAATGATGGAATGGGAAACTTTAAGACAAGGCAAAGGTCAGACTGTACAAATTTTCATAGAGGAATTTAGGAAGAAATCACTTGCACTGAACATTCCTTTAGATTCCTATGATACTTTAATTAAATACATTGGTGCACTCCACAGTTACATTCACCATACTTTACTGTTGTTTAACCCCACCACTCTTGACGAAGTTTGTGTGCAAGACACTCACCTTGAAATCAGAGGTAAGAATGGATAGGAGGAAAATTCGTTTAAGCATTCTAAAAACCATTTTAGCGGAAAGGGAAATGGGAAGGACAAGAGGACACTTGCAACAAAGAAGGAGGAAGGAAAACCCTCTTGCAACCATTGCAAGAAAACTGGTCATGATAGCGAACATTGTTGGAAACTACACCAAGAGTTAAGGCCAAAGAAATTTGGTGGAAAGGGGAATACAAAGACCGTTGCTACAGTGCAACATGATCTTGGTTCTGATTTAGGTGATGAAGAAAGGATCGCAGCAGTTGGGATGCAAGGTAAATATTTATTTTATGCATGTTCAAGTTCTCTAAAGGAATCACATGATGATGATAAAAGGAGAAGTGCACTATTCCACATAAGAGTTGTATCGAAACATACGAAGATAGACATTATTTGATATGGGTTCCCAAGTTAATTTAATATCATACACACTTGTTAATAAATTGGAATTAACCACAATACCTCACCATAAACCTTACCCTCTCGGTTAGGTATCTGATAAAGAAAAGTTAAATGTCACTAAGCAGTGTAGGTTGAGGTTTCCTATTGCTTCTAAGATGATATATGAAGTGGATTTATAAGTGGTTCCTTTGGATGTATGTGGTATTGTATTAGGGAGTCCCTGTCTGTATGATAGGAAGGTAATATTCTTTCGAAAGGAAAACAAATACCATCTTACAAAATATGGAGTGGAATACATCATTAAATCTCATGATATAAAGGACAAATCAACACCTGTTAGTTCAGGCCAAGTAAAAAGAATTATAAATGCTAACAAGAATATTGCACTCACGATTGTAGAAGGAGAATTCCATGATAAGTCTGATGTTGTTAATGCTCTTGATCCTTTACATAAGAATGAATTTCTTGAGATGATACAGGTCTTTCAGTGGGAAGGCAGGCAGCAGAAGACCTTCGACACTTTAAAGATCGACATTGTGCCAATGGTAGCCTTACCTAACCTTATGCAACCATGCAAGATTGAGACTGATGCTAGCACTGATTTCATGAGTACAAACATGATTTTTAGATCTCATACTATTACATCTATTATTTTGAAGAATGTTTCCTTAGCTCATATCAATAATTATGGATGGTATGTTATTGATAAAATCTTCAAATATGTATGTGGGATCTTCCAGGGTTTGTAGGGGAAGAAGCTTTGTTTGTAGGATAGCTTACTCTACCATTTTAGTAGACCTTGTATTCCTTCCTTTAAGGAAGTGCATGTAATTGCAGAAGCCTCCACTTCTTTTGTATTTGGGAATTTGGGGATTGTAGTACATTTTCCTTGAATGAAAAATTTTGTAACCACGATTGTAAGGGAATGTGTGTTGTACTTTTTCAAGCCCACTAATGAAAGGATAGGGTTGTACATGCCATTTCTTGTTTCCTCTTATCCTTGGGAAAGTTTTTTAGTGGATTTTGTAAGGGGATTACCCATGTCTAGTATGAGTCATGTCTACTTGTATGTACCAGTGGACAAGTCATGTAACAATAATGTTGTTGTGTTGTTCTCCTAGTATGTATGGGTCCATTTCAGGTTGTCCATGTTCCTTATCTTCGATCAAGAGTCTCGATTGTTAGGAGAATCTTGGAAAAAATTATGGCAGCTCATGGAAATCAAGACGAGGAGGAGCAGTACTTTTCATCCACATGTCGAGAGATATACAAAGGTGGTAGACAGTACAGTGGTTTAGTTTATTCAAGGATACTGCAACAATCAGCTTCCCTATGTCGATATTTCTTACAATCAAGCCATGTACTCTTCTGGGGTTCACCAGTCGAGACTTGTCTTGGGTATTTTCTTAAGATCCCCTTGGACTTGTTGTATGGGAAAGATGTCAGGGAGAGATATGTAGCCTGCAAGTTCATTCGGAGGATTTACCAGGTCAACCAAGCAGTCAAGGAGAAGATGAAGGGAAATTTCATCCTATATCGAAGACTAAGGACTTCACACATGAATGAAATTGCTTATCTTTGAGTATGCCTAAAGGGCATACCACCAGGCAAGGCATGGTGGATCAAGAAGGGAAGAGTGAGGGAGAAATTCCCTCACTTATTTATTGATTGAGAAAGGCTTTTGGGGTCCAAAATCTCTCAGTGGGAAGGCGTAATCCGAAAGGATCCAAGGAGGCATAGGAATGACTTAGAGTTCTTAGAAGTATCTCAGGAAGATCAGAATGACCTCAGAAAATAGAAAAGGGCTAGAATTCAACCCGAGGGTGATTAGTTTCCAATGATTGTTTGATCAATGAGACTCCAATGACTATCTTTGATCACTAAGTCATATCGATGAAAATATCATGGATCAATGCATGAACTAACGCTTCATCAATCCCTAGAGAAAGCTAAAGTTTCTTTCACTCAATATAAATGGACTGGTATCTACCATTATTGGATGCAAGGAGACAATAGCAAGTACTAAACAGATGATATATCTCAATAAATTATCACATAGCAAACCTTGCATTAATAAATAATCACATAACAATTCATAAACATTAAACATAACCAGAATTAATGGCTATATAAACTATGATGAAAGGAGAAATCATGCCTGATATGATGAACTGGTTGGCACAGTTGGAATGGTTTCCCTCGCATGTTTCTCTTCATTTGTACGACCCTCTGTTTGTCTTTAGCTTCCCTCACTCGACGAAGAAAGATCTTAAAGTACCTACCAAAATCATTCAACCTCCATAAATATCTACAAAATCAATACAAGTCATATTTGTAGCGCATTATTTACTCTAAGATGCATTTTTATGAGAGTGTCAGAACATACCTGAATGATCTCCTCTTGGTTTCGAGAATAATTTATTGGAGCCTTGCGTCTAATATTTGATCAAACTACGTCCCTTGATTTGAAGTAGCAGCAACGAAGTCAACATTGACTTTGGTGTTTCTCTGTTGGATCAAGGGAGGTTTGCTCCAAGATTAAACTGCTCCAATAAATTATTCTCTACTAAATAGGGCCAACCACATGAAGGAAAAAGATCTTATTGCCCTTCC
>JZKD02S0804149.1:36533-56525 GCA_000966675.3 Picea glauca | reverse complement strand
ACCCAGAAGGAGAAGTCGGCCCCAGTAAACTGGCAGGATTACTATAAATACAGGGCGCCAGTTTCTCATTTGTCACATCTCAGGACTGCAGTTTTCCCAGTTGGTGCACACTGCAATTGCAGCTGGTGCGCAGGTTTGGAGGAGGGTTGCAGGTGCAGCTGCAGCAGCAGCAAGTTTCAGTATTTGTCTTAGATATCTCTTGGCTAGGGATTGGACTATCTGATCAGCTTTTTGTGATGCGCTATCCTTGGGGAGAGATGCGCTACTCTTTGTTTGTCTATCTAGCCTAGGGTTTGCTTCCGGAGGAATTCTCAGGTCAAGGTTAAGGTGCTCGGAGGGAGGCTTCGTCCTGTGGTTGGGAGATGAGGATATCGTCGTGGTAAAATGAGCACACCATATTATAAATTCTAACAGTTATAACAATGAAGAACATCATGTTCATTGAAACTTCGTTGCTACAATACTATGACAACAATGATGACATTTATGATAATGAAATTTATTGATCATTCCAGGTATATTGCTCATTCACGAGGCCAAAAGCATATCGGCTCATGCATATTTAGACCTTATTACAACACTGATTTCATTAAGGTAGCTTATTTTAACTATCTATTTCTCCACAAAAAAGAGAGAGTTAACCTATATTATGGTAGTCAATTTTCTTTTAAAAGAGATTAAATATAATAGTTTATACTTGCATTTTTAATGACCCAATTCTTCGGTGACGGGGGTTTATAACCATATAGCACTTTAAATTGGGTAATTTTTTAGGTAGAGTAATACATAATATCATACCAATATTTTTTTACATGAAACCACCTCATCCATTTCCTTTGTTTATCCCATGTGATATTTGAGTCTGGAAACCCTCCCATATCGTCAAGGAATGTGAACAGTCTATCAATGTCAAATCTCGGTGCATACAGAAACATTTTGAAAAACTTTCAACGTTGGCCCCATTCACAGGTCATTGTTTCCCATCATGTACTCTATCCCTAGTACAATGTCTTTTAATGGTTGGCCTAATTGGGATGATGTTGGTTTTGAACGACACATACGATGAATATAAAGAATGGGTGTGTGAGTGATCTTTGAGTCTAGAAACCCTCCCATATCGTTAAGGCATGTGAACAGTCTATCGTGTCAAATCTCAGTGCATACAGAAACATTTTGAAAAAATTTCAACGTTGGCCCCATTCACAGTGTTGAGGAAAAGATATGAATTGATCTTACTCAAGCATTTTCAGACTTTACTTGGATAAATAAAAGTAGACGGGAATATCACCATATGTTTATATCCAACAAAAATAACATCCTAACTCACAAGTATTAATTACGAGTGCTTAGGCTAGTCTTTTATCAACAAAAAGCTTGCTATAAATTCACTTTTTATGTGATTTTCTGACTATAACAGATGTTGAAATAAATGTAAGAACATAAGTAAAGACACCAATATGGTAATCAAGATAGATGAGACATAAAGAAATCCTTTATTCCATTCCAATTCACGAAAGAGTCATTTTCTTTACAAAATCTCATACATAAATCTTGGACCAAAGTCAAACTTAGACATCCCTGATGGAACATACAAAAGGACCTCTGACAGAAAACCAAAATTGAACTCTAAAAGTTGGATCATCTTGGCATAGATTTCTTCCCACTCGAATCTGCACAATATCATTTATTAGTCATGAAAATTAATTCACAAACAGACAAGTCTAAACACACTATCAAATATAGATCAACACCTCTGAAGAACAAGTGTCTGAATGATTTGATTCAGCCCTGAATATTGTTGTCTACAATAAGACCCTGCTATCATAAAAGAGAATTAGGATGTGATGAATATATGAATGAATGAAAACTGAACTATCTCAACATAAACTCAAAGAGAAAACCTTAGCATGCTTCTGCTTCTATCATCCCTTTGTTCCTCCCTTTCCTTTTGCTTTTAACAAAATAGAATTGGTTGAAGTAGTTGAACCAACTCATTAGTTAAGTTAATTAAAGAATCAACTAACTTTAGTTAGGGAGGAAAGTAATAATCATAATAAGGGTCATAATTAAATAATAACTAGTAGGTGGGACCCCTTGTGACTCCCTTTAGTTCATAATAATCATAACATAACAATTAGTTAAGCAAAACACACCTCCTTGTGTCTCCCATCAACATATTTACTTTTGGAAATTTTAGCTCATGAAATATGAAATTATTTCAAAAATAATACTCATATATCCAAAATAAAACATGTTGTCCAAAGATCCATGAAGTCAACTGTCATGAAACAATAGATAACATAAAACTCAAAAGCCATATTTCCCAGTCTGCGACGCAACCTTTTCCTTGGTTGTTGTTGTTACCTCTTGATTTTCCTGAAATTGCGTTAGGTTGTGCAAAGCCTTTAGGCTTAATCTCGTTGATCATGTGAGAACAATCGTCCCTCAAATGCATCTAGGAAGAGATAGATTTGTCAGAGTTATTGAAGGATGAGGAAGGGGCAGTAGTGGATTTTCCTTTATCAAGTGCATGGTGGGCTTCAGTCTTCGATCTCTTGCTAGAATGGGAGGATTGCATTGGCGAGTGGTTAGGGGCAGCTTGGACAATGGGGTTCAAAGGCGGAGGAGTAGGCAAAGACAAGTTGGGCCAGCCACGATGTTGGGAGACTGTCGGGTGGACAATCTCCTACCATCCATCATTTTCAGGGACCTCGGATTGTAAGGAGACATGAGGAGGTATAGGGATACCAGGGGATTGTGGGTCTTGGAAAGGAGGCCTTTCAGGCCTAGGTTGGACTATTCCCTTCCCAATCCAATTAAATAATCCGGCATGAAACAATTGGCCAAGCTCTTCCGAATCAGCGTCAAAATGTATGGAGAACCTGGGCCTTCTTGAGCCTCAATTCCAGTTACCTCTACCTTTGTTTCCTCGGCCATGGATTCCTCGACTAAAAAAAATTATCCTGCATGCGTGATCGATTAGAAAATAGTCTTTTAAATAACTATACATGACAACTCTTAAAAATATGAAATATATTTGGCTAAGAATGTATCAGACTCATGCAATCCAATCCATACAAATTGTTTTACTGTTAATCAACGAGCAAGGGGATGAAACAAGGTTCTGGGATATGTGAGGGGTTTGTATTGAGAGAAAATATGATATAATGAAAGGGGAGAAGCATGGTCACTGCTCAATGACAACAAAAATCAATTGTAAATCAAAACAATAAAACCTCACTGCAATCCACACAAGACATTGAGACTTTCATCCATTTTAACACAGAAATTCTCTTGACTGTAACCAATCTCAAAGAGGGAGTGAAAAGGGAATGTGGGAGGTGACGGGGTTTGTAATTATCGGAAAGTGAAATAATGGAAGGGAAGAAGGACTATTATTGTTCATGGAATTAATGAAGTGATCCATAAAACATTCTGTGAAAGGAGATGCATCAACCATAAATCACTTGACTAAATAATAATTTATGTGTATTTAACAAGTTCATTGTTCATAATCAAATGTCCAACATAGTGCCATCACAAAACAGTAGGCATCATATACAATCTATAAAAGGATTTTGTTCCCTTATTTGCATTTTATAACAATTTCCAAACAGTAGCCATCCCACTCTGTTAACCATCGAAAACAACCACTGCCCATGTGTTTCTTCAATCCACAACTATACTCAAAAGTCATGTTTTCAAAATAATAATGAAGTCACTATTACTGCAATAGAGCCCATCAAAATGCAATGATATTCGTTAACATATATATAGGCAGAAACCAAAGAACCAAGATCAAACTGCAACTCGTATTGATATTCAAATATACAACCAACATCCACTATTTAGACACAAGCTATGCATAGGGTAACTTGCCCAGGCAATGTAATACTTCCACTATAAAAAAAACAATTCAGTATGGCTTAAAGAGATGGGCCATTTAACCGACATGACAAAGCCTCGACAACATGCCCTTCATAAAAAACGATCGATAAACATGACTAAAACTATGTGAAACCCAAGCTATCCATATTATACACAGTGTGGAGCCACCCAAAAAAACACAATGCAATATTTCCATTTTACCAAACCAAACACACAGTCATGGCAATAGCTCAATTTGTTGTTGGGTCATCAAACCAACACAGTATTACTTCGATTAAGCCCAACTGTGATCAATTATGATGTGCAATTTCAGGCTTAAACAATCAAACAATCATAAGGATATAGTTCCCAAAGTCATCTGGTTGAATAATCGTTTGGCCCTAAGAGAAAACCACAGTTACCACGACCATTATTTATTTTGAAAACACACAACGTGACATGAGCAATGTCAAGCATTTTCACCAATGCTATCTAAACATTCAAATAATCATCAGTGCAAAAACCAGTGACTGTGTATCTACCAAACAATTTGTCATTGTCTTAAAAAATCAACAACCTAACAAGCTGTAGCAATGATGCATACCCACAGCAATGATGCATATCCACGGATCCACTGAGCTATCGGCATAAGGAGAGTAATTGTGTGCTTTGAAAGTGTAACTGGTAATGTAGGGTTTACCACTATTATAACCAAGCCAATGACTATATACCAACCAACACGACTGTCATACGACCAAATGGGTGAGCCTGTTCTCAAAGTCGTCGACAATTATACAACCATCCAATCAAAAACCAAGTCATAAACGACAGGCCAGGCTAGTCTTCTTAAACAATTTCTAGAGTAGAGGGTCAAGGTTGTTTTATAGTCAACACGAGGAGAGCAGAGCCACTCTTTGAAATGGAAAAACCTCAAAGGCCACAGTGTATACAGGACAAACCACGACTCATTCGTGGTCGGGCACAAATCCATGACAGGGGCCATAACTGAAAATTAGGACTCTAGTCTAGCCTAGCAAAGGTTATTTAAAGCACGCAGGGTATAACCCTTGTGCTCTTCGATCAATAATCACAGCACAGAGGTGAAGACAGGGTCGAGGAAGAACAGGAACCTCATTTCGTGACCCCTGGTGGTGCAATCAACCAATGCTGAAGTGAACAAAACATATTGACACAGAAAACCTCCGACCATTAAACCCATGAAATCCAAAGACTAGATTAGTGACATTGCGTGAAGATAGCTATCCACCCAAGACTAAACAAAAACCCTCCAACCAAACAGCAGTGATAACAAAGAGCTATCACCCAGGAAGACCAATAACCTCAATGAACTAAAAATTGTTACAGGAAGAACCATTCACTCCTCATTTCCAGAACCCAAATTTCACACAGTTGCAACACTTAGAAAAAACATAAACCCATACACCTTATCCAGTAATCATTTCATAACCAGAGAAAAATCACGAATGGCCAAAAAAAAGACATACCTATAATCAAATTCCTTAAAACGAGAGTTGGTCGAGCAGTTCCTCCCTGCTAAAATTTCGAAGCATAACCACAGCAACAAGATCAAACAATAGCCCGACTAGGGTGGCAGCCAATGGAAAGAGTAAAGGTGATGTGCAGTAAATGCACGTCACCTCCACCCATATCTCATTAACTCAACAGTACATGCCAACAAATTATCCATTAACATGATTAATCAAACATGTATCGAAACCATCACCACATTAAAATCTAGTAGCGTGACCACCATATCCCATTTCACATCATATAACTCAAACAAAATCGCATAACCATCAACGTCCATTACTTGGTCAAATGTGCCACCAACATTCAATCTATCCAAATACACCATATATATATATATATATATATATATATATATATATATATATATATATATATATATATATATATCGACCACGTAATCCAATTAATCATTGCACAACCATTTACTTGTTAGCTAGGATAATTGTTAAGTCTTTCATGCATGTAGTATAGTGAATAGGATAACTTCAAATTCTTCCCTTTTTCAATTGTTTCTTATTTCTTTCCCATTGTTCGCATGTAGTATAGTAAAAATGTAACATTGGATTCCTTTTCTTTGCACTAATAGTATTTTTTCCTTTCTCGAAAACTGTCTTTCATGTAATTTCACTAACGTGTTTGTTGCGCAGGTGCGATAAGAACAAATGACATTAATGAATAGCATAGGTTGTAGTAACATGAAGAATCAACATTTCAAAATCTCAACTCATACCAACAACAACAATATCTCATCAACCATGTAAACCGTGTCGCACATCACAACATCAAAAATGAGCAGATCTGATTTTCAATAGTTCAAGGGGGTCCCACCTACTAGTATTATTTAGTTTTATAATAATAGGCTTTAGCAACACTTTGTGGGAGAAACTACATTGACATTTTTAATCATCAACAAACTGGCGACTCCACAAGGAAAATTTGTTTCCAACAGATTTAGAACTCAAAAGTCATGGTTTCGCAGACCAAGAACAGTAGGTCAAGAAGATAAAACTTGGATGATATCGCAACAGGGGGAAGTGAGCGGATTTAATGGAAAGATGACCGGGAATTTGGGAATATCTCATGAAAAGTATTAAGTATGAGAGGTTTTTACCACTGTATGCATAATCATTTGACTGTAACCTTCTCTCTAATCTTTAAGGAGTAAAACTTTATACTTTCTCTTAAAATCTCGATGGATGAGGAAATGGCAAGAAGAAGTGGGAGATAGTCGATTATTTATAAGAGAGCAGTGAAAAAATGTAACAATTTCAAGGGTCCTTCATAGGAGCATCCTGACACCTATGTAAGCTTGGTTTTCATTATCTAACAATGTTGTGCAAGAGTATCACTGTGGAAATTTTGATCCGAAATTTTATCTTGACCAAACACTAAAAGATGATAAAGACAAAAATTGCAACAGAAGTAAAAAATGCAGAAATTAAAATAGCAATAGTAAAAGACTCAATTCAAAACTGAAAGGAAAGAAAACTTAACTTAGAAGGCATAAATCAAGGTATTGTAAGCGTAGAGAAGAATAACGGTGGAAAAATGAAAGCAAAACTAGACTATTAATAACTAAGAACTCAATGTAATATTTATGTACAAAAGGAAGGGAAAATTTTTCTTAGAGTCGGGTAGGATGGCATTTTGCATAGAGAAATGCATCATCTATTTTAGATGTATGATTCATGAATTGAAATATGATGCATAGGGCATAATGATCACCTTTCCAACCAACAAGTTCATGTAGAAAGGGTAATGGGCCTATCAAGATCCAGAAAAAGTGATTACCATCTTGCAGGACCTGCCAACCAACAAGATGGGGTTTCGGCTTGATATTGAAAACATGAGCATGATAAATATCATTAGAATGATGGTTAGAAGTTTTGCAGTTGAGGATAGAGTTAATGGGCTCTTCAAGAATTATAAGGTCATCATTTACGATCTCTTGACCGGGAAAAGGACTACCATGCACTAAGGGAGAAAGTAAAGGATTCAAATGCATAGGAATTATTTTAAACTTATCATCGTCAAAAGAATCGTGCATGCAAGGGAGATATGTATATCGTCATTGAATTCCTCAACCCTTTCGAACTGAAACAATGGGTTTGTGAAAGAAATCTGTAATGTAAAATCTTGATTATCCTTATGGAAATTTTCAGAAGAAGAGTCAACATATGGACCTATATGGCCACTTGAATCTCCTCTTCTATATTCTTCAGGATAGTCATGAGAAATACGAGGAATAGTGTTATCCAAATTAAGAGAATCTTCCCTACCAGATTCATACCTTAAGAGTACTTCATTGGACACAAGTTGATCTTGAGTGGGGTATGTTCTGAAAAGGTCATCATTAAAGGGGAAGGCATCAAATTATGTATTTTCGAAAGTAGGATTAGTAGACACATATGGAAAATAATCCTTACAATCCTCTGCGAATATAGCACTATGAGATGCATGATTGTTCTCCTACAGGATTGTCATGAAGAGAGAAGGATTTGTGTGATATTCATTCTTATCGTTTAAGAACAACCCGCAGGTCAATTTTTCATGAGGACCATAGAAGAAGTCACATCAAGGAGGGTCAAGGATGCCTTCGGGTAGAAACTCAAAGTGATGAAAGATAGGCAGAGGGGAAAAATCGATAAGAAACTTTACAAAAATTGATTCTCCTGTGAAAATTTGACTGGATACTATACGTCTAGACCAGTCTCCTATTTTACCACTGAGGGAAAATGGAAAAAAAAAATGCAGAAGTATGTATATCATACACTCCAATAGATTGACAGAAGCTAAGGAAATCATCAATATGGTTCTGAGAATATTCCCATAAGTTACCCTCGAAAAGAGGACAACTAATCATTGATAATGAGCTCAAACTAGATTTATGCATGATCATGCAAGATAGGACTTGATAAGGTCATAAAAAAACAAAAATCAAAAATAAAAACTAACAAAAAAAGAGAAAAATAAAAGCATATAGACAGTAGATACAAAAAACAAAGTCAAAATACAGGAAACTAGGGAAATAAAGATAATGAGTTCTCCCTAGTATGGTCGCCAAATAAATGTTGAGTAAAAGATATGAATGGATCTTACTCAAGCATTTTCAGACTTTACTTGGCTAAATCAAAGTAGACGGGAATATCACCCTATGTTTATAGCCAACAAACATAACATCATAAATCACAAGTATTAATTATGAGTGCTTAGGCTAGTCTTTTATCAACAAAAAGCTTGCTGGAAATTCACTTTTTATGTGATTTTCTGAATATAACAGTTGCTGAAATAAATGTAAGAACAAAAGTAAAGACAGCAAGATGATAATAAAGATAGATGAGACATAAATCAATCATTTATTCCATTCCAATTCACCAAAGATTCATTTTCTTTACAAAATCTCATACAGAAATCTTGGACCAAAGTCAAACTTAGACATCCCCGATGGAACATACAAAAGGACCTCTGATAGAAAACCAAAATTGAACTCTAAAAGTTGGATCAGCTTGCCACAGATTGCTTCCCACTCGACTCTACACAATAGCCTTTATCAGTCATGAAAATTAATTCACAGATAGACAAGTCTACAAAGACTATCAAAGATAGATCAACACCTCTGAAGAACAAGTGTCTGAATGATTTGATTCAGCCCTGAATATTGTTGTCTACAATAAGACCCTGCTATCATAAAATAGAATTAGGCTTTGATGAATATATGAATGAATGAAAACTGAACTATCTCAACATAAACTCAAAGAGAAAACCTTAGCATGATTCTGCTTCTATCCTCCCTTTTTCCCTCCCTTTCCTTTTGCTTTTAACAAATTAGAATTGGTTTAAGTAGTTGAACCAACTCATTAGTTAAGTTAATTAAAGACTCAACTAACTTTAGTTAGGGGGGGGAAATAATAATCATAATAAGGGTCATAAATAAATAATAACTAGTAGGTGGGACCCCTTGTGACTCCCTTTAGTTCATAACAATCATAACATAACCATTAGTTAAGCAAAACACACCTCCTTGTGTCTCCCATCAAAATATTTACTTTTGGCAATTTTAGCTCATGAAATTTGAAATTATTTCAAAAATAATACTCATATATCCAAAATAAAACATGTTTTCCAAAGATCCATGAAGTCAACTGTCATGAAACAATAGATAACATAAAAACTCAAAATCCATATTTCCCAGTCTGCGATGCAACCTTTCGTTGGTTGTTGTTGTCACCTCTTGATTTTCCTGAATTTTCCTTAGGTTGTGCAGAGCCTTTAGGCTTAATCTCATTGATCACGTGGGAACAATCATCCCTCAAATGCATCCGGGAAGACATAGATTTGTCAGATTCATTAGAGGGTGAGGAAGGGGCAGCAGTGGCTTTTCCTTTATCGAGTGCATGGTGGGCTTCAGTATTCAATCTCTTGTTAGCATGGGAGGATTGCATTGGTGAGTGGTTCGGGGAAGCTTGGACAATGGGGTTCAAAGGCGGAGGAGTAGGAAAAGAGAAGTTGGGCCAACCACGATGTTGGGAGACTGTCGGGTGGACAATCTCCTTCCATCCATCATTTTTAGGGACCTCGAGTTGTAAGGAGACATGAGGAGGTACAGGGATACCGGGGTCTTGCGAGGCTTGGAAAGGAGGCCTTTCAGGCCTAGGTTGGACTATTCCCTACCCAATCCAATTAAAGAATCTGGCATGAAACAATTGCCCAAGCTCTTCTAAATCAGTGTCAAAATGTATGGAGAACCTGAGCCTTCTTGGGCCTCGATTCCAGTTACCTCTACCTTTGTTTCCTCGGCCATGGCTTCCTCGACTAAAAAAAAAAACCATCCTGCATGCGTGATCGATTAGGAAATAGTCTTTTAAATAACCATACATGACAACTCTTAAAAATATGAAACAGATTTGGCTCAGAATGTATTAGACTGATGCAATCCAATCCATACAAATTGTTTTATTGTTAATCAATGAGCAGGGGGGTGAAACAGGGTTCTGGGATATGTGAGGGGTTTGTATTGAGAGAAAATATGATATAATTAAAGGGGAGAAGCATGGTCATTGCTCAATGAAAACAACAATCAATTGTAAATAAAAACAATAAAACCTCACTACAATAGAAATGACGCATACCCATGCATCTGATTGAATCGGGGCAGAGGCCCTTTCCATTAACAACACTGAGCTATCGACATAAGGAGAGTAACTGTGTGCTTTGAAAGTGTAACTGGTAATGTAGTTTTTACCGCTATTATAACCGAGCCAGTGACTATATACCAACCAACACAACTTTCATATGACCAAATGGGCGAGCATGTTCTCAAAGTCGTCGACAATTATACAACCATCCAATCAAAAACCAAGTCGTAAACGATAGTCCAGTCTGGTCTTCTTAAACAATTTCCAGAGTAGAGGGCCAAGGTTGTTCTATATTCAACACGGGGAGAGCAAAGCCATTCCTTGAAATGGAAAAACCTCCAAGGCCACGGTGTATACAGGACGAACCATGACTCATTCGTGGTCGAGCACAAATCCATGACAGGGGCCATAACTGAAAAGTAGGGCTCTAGTCTGGCCTATAAAAGGTTATTTAACGCATGCAAGGTATAACCCGCATTCTCTTCGGTCAACAATCACAGCACAGAGGTGAAGACAGGGTCGAGGAAGAACAGAAACCTCATTTTGTGACCCCTGGTGGTGCAATCAACCAATGTCGAAGTGAACAAAACATACTGACGCAGAAAACCTCCAACCATTAAAACCACGAAAGCCAGAGACTGGAATAGTGACAGTGCGTGAAGATATCTATCCACCCAAGACTAAACAAAAACCCTCCAACCAAACAGCAATGATAACAAAGAGATATCACCCAGGAAGACCAATAACCTCGATGAACTCAAAATTGTTAAAGGAAGAACCATTCACTCTTCGTTTCCAGAACCCAAATTTCACACAGTTGCAACACTTAGGAAAACAAAAACCCATACACCTGAGCCAGTAATCATTTCATAACCAGAGAAAAATCACGAATGGCCAAAAAAATACATACCTGTAATCGAATTCCTTAAAACGAGGATTGGTTGAGTGGTTCCTCCCTACTAAAATTTTGGATCATAACCACAACAGCAAGATCGAACAATAGACCAACTAGGGTGGCGGCCAACGGGAAGAGTAAAGGTGACGTGAAGTAAATGCACATCGCCTCCACCCATATCTTATTAAATCAACAGTACATGCCAAAAAATTCCCCATTAACATGATTAATCAAACATGTATCGAAACCATCACCACATTAAAAGCCACTATCATGATCACCATATCCCATTTCACATCATATAACTCAAACAAAATCGCATAACCATCAATGTCCATTACTTGGTCAAATGTGCCACCAACATTCAATAAATCCAAATACACCATATATATATATATCAACCACATAATCCAATTAATCATTGCACAACCATTTACTTGTTAGCTAGGATAATTGTTAAGTCTTTCATGCATGTAGTATAGTGAATAGGATAACTTCAAATTCTTCTCTTTTGCAATTGTTTCTTATTTCTTTCCCATTGTTCTCATGTAGTATAGTAAAAACACAACATTGGATTCCTTTTCTTTGCACTAATAGTATTTTTTCCTTTCTCGAAAACTGTATTTCATGTAATTTCACTAACGTGTTTGTTTTGCAGGTGTGATAAGAACAAATGACATTAATGAACAGCATAGGTTGTAGTAACATGAAGAATCAACATTTGAGAATCTCAACTCATACCAACAACAACAATATCTCATCAACCATGTAAACCGTGTCGCACATCACAACATCAAAAATGAGCAGATCTGATCTTCAATAGTTCAAGGGGGTCCCACCTACTAGTATTATTTAGTTTTATAATAATAGGCGTTAGCAACACTTTGTGGGCAAAACTACATTGACGTTTTTAATCATCAACAAACTGGTGACTCCACAGGGAAAATTTGTTTCCAACAGATTTAGAACTCAAAACTCATGGTTTCGCAGACCAAGAACAGTAGGTCAAGAAGATAAAACTTGGATGATATTGCAACAGGGGGGAGTGAGTGTATTTAATGGAAAGATGACCGGGAATTTGGGAATATCTCATGAAAAGTATTAAGTATGAGAGGTTTCTACCACTGTATGCATAATCATTTGACTGTAACCTTCTCTCTAACCTTTAAGGAGTAAAACTTTATACTTTCTCTTAAAATCTCTATGGATGAGGAAATGGCAAGAAGAAGTGGGAGATAGTCGATTCTTTATAAGAGAGCAGTGAAAAAATGTAACAATTTCAAGGGTCCTTCAGAGGAGCATCCTGACACTTGTGTAATCTTGGTTTTCATTATCTAACTATTGAAGATCATTGTCAACACACGGGTCATTGTTGCCCATCATGTACTCTAGCCCTAGTACAATGTCTTTTAATAGTTGTTTCCTTTAAAATTTGACCGAGAAAATTAAAATGAAATGAGGACGAGATGGTTTGATATATAGAGTGTTGATATTATGGTAGATGTGGGAGGTATTTACCTCCACGTGTAAACCTGATAATGATAGAATACTCCGGGAAGCAAGAAGAAACCCTAATGAGTTGGCTAATAACCCTAGAAGACTTTTCGTCTCAAGAAGATCATTTATATTAGGTTATTAGCCTCCAAGAGAAGAAGTCAGCCAGAAATAATAATATATACTGAATAGACAGATACCCAGAATAAGAAGTTGGCCCAGGAAGTTTGTCAGAATTAGTATAAATACGGCAGACCATTTCTCATTCTGGCAAGCAGTCTCAGAATTGCAGATTAGCAACTTGTGCGCACTCCAATGCTCAGTCTTGTGCGTAGGTTTGAGGACAGTTGCCATTGCAGCTGTTGCAACTACCAGATCACATTTGGATTGGATTATCTCTTGGTTAGGGTTTGGACTATCTAATCATCTCTTGTTGATGCACTATCCTTGGGGAAAGGTGCGTTACCCTTTTTTTGGCTATCTAGCCTAGGGTTTTCTTCCGAAATGATTCTCTGTCAGGGTTAAAGTGCTCGGAGGGTGGCTTCAGCCTATGGTTGGGTGACAATAGTGATATTGTCAATGGTAAAATGAGCACATCCATTATATTCTAATAGTTTATGGGCCCACACCTCCTTCATTCAGTCTAACCGCTGGAAGGAAGCATAGCCATAAGGATATTGAGCTCGTTGAAGAACTGCCACTAGGGTTTCTAGCAGGAGCAGTCACCAAAGCATTGTTGCTAGGGTTACTAGAAGGTGCATTTGCATAAAGCCTAATCCTCTTGTTGAGGCACCTTAAGTAAATGGATTGACCTAAATTCCTGATATATCAGTGCACCCTAGCCTAGCGCATGTCCTGATACTCTCAGCAAGCCAAGACGTCAAGTTTGAGTTTGTGGTCAAATCTAGGGTTTGACCAATTCAAAGAAACCCTGACTTACTCTATGAAGTCATAGAAAAAGTTATATGGATATTCTAACTTCAGAGCGTGGAAGACAAGGATTGATCTCATCCTTTCCAAGAATAAAGTGATGGATATCGTGAAAGGAAAGATCGTGAAACTAGAGTTTGAAGAAGGGAAAGAGAAAGAACCGCGGAACGTTGCAGCTATGGAGAATTTCAAATACAGTGACATCAATGCCATGAGTATCATAGTGGACTCTATCAAATACCACCTGATACCCTACATCTCCCATATTGACTCATCGAAGAAGATTTATGATGACCTAACAAACCTCTTCTCAGTCAGAAACATTGGACAAGTAATGAGTCTGAAGAATGAGCTCTGTGACATGAAGATGAATGATGACGACAACATAACATCATACTTTGTGAGAATCTCTCAATTAAGAGATCAACTACAAGCTATTGAATAGATCATCTCAGAAAAGGAGTTGGTAAACATAGTACTCAATGGTCTTCCCAAGGCGTGGGATGCATTTACCGTAAGCATGAACACAAGAAAGGAGTATCCGACATTTGAAGAAATTTGGACTTGTTGTGCTCAAGAAGAATCAAGCATCAGTACAAAAGAGAAACCCCAAAATAAGCACGATGATCAAGCCTTCACAGCAAGATTCAAGAACTTTGGGAACAAAAGGATGTTTGGTTCAAGGAGGAAGCCAAATAAAGAGAAAGACATTTCAGAAGTAAAATGCTTGAACTGTCGAAAGTATGGTCACTACAAGAATCGTTGTCCCGAGATAAATAAAATGAAGGAGAAACATGAAGTATCAGTTACTGAAGAAAAAGAACCTACAAAGAAGACTAAGCAGGATGAAAGAGACTTCTTCATCTAAAGGTAACAATACTCTTCTTATTTCAACGTCTTTGTACATATCTTGTATATCTATCTCTTGGAAGATAATGTATTCCAAGAAGAACTGTACCTATGGAATAACAACAAGATAAGGATTGATATCATTAGATAGTACACATGAAAGGATGAAATACACCGAATCAATCATGAAGATACTTAGAAGAAGAAAAGACAGAAAGAAGTCAGAGAAATCCTTATAATGTTTTGTAGAAGACAACAAGACGGAAGCATGGACTCTGTTAGACAGAAAGAGCCAATTATATATTGCAGAAGACAATAAGGATGCAAAAGGAAGCATGGACTATGTTAGATGGAGGGAGTCGATTATATGCACTCATACATGAAGCAAGGATTAGGAGGGAGATAATCCTATGATCTAATGAAGATGATGAAGTATATATCCATGGTAGCAGCCATGAAAGACAGTTTGTGTCCAGTTCAACCTCAGAAGAAGTCTTCTTTGAAGAGAAGCCTTAAAGTATCCCTGGTTGTCCATTCACATCCGTGATCCTATGATGAAATAAAGAAATGGAATCTTTAGGGCATGGAATCTACTCCATGGACCCAAGAGCTAAAGAAAAACACGAAGAACATGAAGATTCCAAGAAAGAAAGAGAAGCCAGAACAACCAGTCATTGTATCAAGAATCACAAGATTGCCAGCCTGATATGAACTCACTAAAAGCAATCAAGAAGAGGAAATGAATATTGTGATTAAGAACAGTGTATGGAAGACTTCTGAATGAAAGCATTGCAAGATCCATAACTAGAGGTTCTCCCAGATGGAGGGAGAAGACTATGATGATTACTCATTTCAGTAAACCAAACATATCTTTACATGAGTCAATATCCATGAGCTAGAGTTCTACATCAGATAAATGCAAAGAATGTTCTCCATAGAAATTGAGCAAAGAGAATATGAAGAGCAACCTCAAGACTTTGAGGCATACCAGAAAGAGACCCTTGAATGTAGATGGAAAAATATAACTCGGTGGAGAACCTCCAGTGCACAGCATGAGCGTGGTGAATATTTTCTATAACAGAGATATTGTATCAAGATGATTACTCTGTAGATCAGATCTCATGATGACAGAAGAAGTGCCACATGGATATGTTCCAGTTTTTCCAACAATGATATACTCTATTGATCAGAGCCACATGAAGCCTTCGGAGAAAACCAGTGTTCCAGACCGAAGTACACTTGAAATCAAGCATTACATTATCTGTGATGAAGTCCAGAAAGGAGAAAGTGGTTCTCCAATACATATCTCCATAGATGAGTAGATAAGCAGACATTTCGGTAAAGCTTCTATCCAAGATGAAAGAGTTTGCGTACTCAAGATGGAGCTCATGGAGATGACTTCCTTATTGAAGAAGGAAGAGATAAATCATAGGTTGGGAGGGAGCACTGATGTGTATTGATTTATGGACAGTCAATTTTTTAGTTCGAAA
Organism: Picea glauca; assembly: GCA_000966675.3. Taxonomy (NCBI): domain Eukaryota; kingdom Viridiplantae; phylum Streptophyta; class Pinopsida; order Pinales; family Pinaceae; genus Picea; species Picea glauca. The sequence goes on along the minus strand of JZKD02S0804149.1, from coordinate 40,314 downwards.
AATGGTCCAGGATGAGCATTTTCCTTTCCAGTTCGAAAAGTGGATTGAGACTTCTGACGGACAACGATTTCTCATTGTGGTTAACATGGGAAATGGTCCAGATTGTTGATGTATCATAGACAGTGACTTTCCATTGTGGTTAACATGGGTAGTGGTCTAGGGCAGTCTCTCTTCTTGAGGGTTACTCAAGAAGACTGGCCCGCCTCGTTGGACAGCGATTTCTCATTGTGGTTAACATGAGGAATGGTCTGTTTTGGAGGTTGATATAGGACATTCTTTTCCTCTTGTGGTTAACAGAGGAAATGATCTGGATTCATTCCTTAGGGTTTATACATTCTCTCCAGGGTGCACTTTGATTAGTGTAGGAGGAATGGCCCAAGATGGGGAATGGTATAAGCTCAACAATTAGGGACAGGCATTCCTTAGGGTTTATACATTCTCTCCAGGGTGCACTTTGATTAGTGTAGGAAGAATGGCCCAGGGTGGGGAATGGTCCAGGATCAGAAGACAGAACAGTTATTCTTCCTTGCTTGGGAAGAATAGTCCAGATATCTCATTGTTCTACTATGAGGGCAGATATTCCTTCAGATCTCACAGATGTGAGTGAAATATTGGCCCAAATGATTTAGTTTATATCATAACATTGTTTCTGTGCAGGTTAATATCAGATGATTGTTATGAATACTGTATGATAGTAGATGTATACTATTGTGGTGGATGTGTTCAACTGTTCGTGACTATACGTTGTTGATCAAGTACTTGTGTGTTACTTGGTGTGGTAGTGTACCACTAGATTGTAGTTATGTACTACTATGGATAGACACAGTTGTGTTCTATTTTGTTTCGATTGCCTTATTGGAAATGATTATCAGTTAGATGGATAATCAAAGGACAAATATTTCCCAGACGGAAAATGGTTCAGAGCATTTACTCTTCTAGATTAGAAGAATGGTTCTTGTATCACTCTGTGGAGTGAGAATCATGTCTGATTACTCAGATAGAGTATGGTTTCGAGTGATGATGCAGTTGATGACACTGATGATGATAATGGTGCTCATGATCTAGTCATGATCTATTCTATACAACTATGTTGATGCTACCGGGTGAATGGTACGTTTTTGTGCTCAAGACCATTACATGTAATACATTCCTAGATAGGAGGGAGTGTTGATATTATGGTAGTTGAGGGAGGTATTTACCTCCACGTGTAAACCTGACGATGATAGAATACTCCGGGAAGAAAGAAGAAACCCTAATGAGTTGGATAATAAGTCTAGAAGACTTGTTGTCTTAAGAAGATAATTTATATTGGGTTATTAGCCTCCAAGAGAAGAAGTCAGCCAGAAACAATAATATATATTGAACAGATAGATACCCAGAATAAGAAGTTGGCCCAGGTAGTTAGCCAGAATTAGTACAAATACAGGAGGCCAATTCTCATTCTGGCTGGCAGTGTCAGAATTGCAGAGCAGCAACTTGTGATCACTGCAGTGCCCAGTCTTGTGCACAAGTTTGAGGAGAGTTGCCATTGCAGCTGTTGCATCTAGAAGATCACGTTTGGCTTGGACTATCTCTTGGTTAGGATTTGGACTATCTGATCATCTCTTGTTGATGTGTTATCCTTGAGGAAAGGTGAGTTACTCTTTGTTTGGAAATCTAGCCTAGGGTTTGCTTCCAAAATGATTCTCTATCAAGGTTAAGGTTCTCGGAGGGTAGCTTCGCCCTATGGTTGGGTGAAAATAGTGATATTTTCAATGGTAAAACAAGCACATCCATTATATTCTAACATAGAGTGGGTGTGTGAGTAATATTTGAGTCTGGAAACCCTTCCATATCGTCAAGACATGTGAACAGTCTATCCATCTCAAATTTCAGTGCATACAGAAACATTTTGAAATAATTTCAACGCTGGCACCATTCACAAGTTATTGTTGCCCATCATGTCCTGATCTAGCCCTAATACAATGTATTTTAGTTTTTTCCTTTAAAATATGACCGAGATGAACGTCCTCGCATCTAATAGTACTACAAGGGCATGGCACAATAACATTGATAAAGAAGTACTTGATTAATAGCACAAGCTTCAATTTATTTTATGTCTTTGTTTTTTTCTCTCATCTAAGTACTCTTTTGCTCCATAAAGAATATTAGTATGAAATCATTATTTAAATACGAAATCTCATATATCGCCTTCTTCTCGCCACGACCAAAATCATGGGCCTAATTGGCATGATGTTGGTTTTGAACGACACGGACGATGAATATAAAGAGTGGGTGTGTGAGTGATATTTGAGTCTGGAAACCCTCCCATATCGTCAAGGCATGTGAACAGTCTATCCATGTCAAATTTTGGTGCATATAGAAACATTTTGAAAAAATTTCAACGTTGGTCTCATACATAGGTCATTATTTACCATCAGGTACTCTAGCCCTAGTACAATGTCTTTTAATAGTTTTTTCCTTTAAAATTCGACCGATAAAATTAAAACAAAACAATGACAAGATGGGTCGATATATAGAGTGGGTGTGTGAGTAATATTTGAGTCTGAAAACCCTTCCATATCGTCAAGGCATACGAACAGTCTATCCATGTCAAATTTCAATGCATACAAAAACATTTTGAAAGAATTTCAACATTCGCCCCATTCACAGGTTATTGTTGTCCATCATGTACTGATCTAGCCCTAGTACAATGTCTTTTAGTATTTCCTTTAAAATACGAACAAGATGCATGTCCCCGCATATACTAGTATTGCAAGGGCATGGTGCAATAACGTTGATAAATAAGTACGTGATTAATCTCACAAGATTCAAGTTATTTTATGTATTTGTGTTTTTCTCTCATATAAGTATTATTTTGTTTCATAAAGAATATTAGTATGAAATCATTATTTAAATACTAAATCTCATCTATCGCCTTCTTCTCACCACGACCAAAATCATGGGCCTAATTGGCATGATGTTGGTTTTGAACGACACAAACGATGAATATAAAGAGTGGGTGTATGAGTGATCTTTCAGTCTAGAAACCCTTCCATATCATCAAGGCATGTGAACAATTTATCATGTCAAATCTTGGTGCATACAGAAACATTTTGAAAAAATTTCAACGTTGGCCCCATTCACAGGTCATTGTTTCTCATCATGTACTCTAGCCCTAGTACAATGTCTTTTAATAGTTGTTTCCTTTAAAATTCGATTGAGAAAATCAAAACGAAATGAGGACGAGATGGGTCGATATATAGAGTGGGTGTGTTAGTTGTTAAAATAATGTAACTGCAAAGTGTATTCTTATTATTATTTTATATATTATTCATTGGATCAATCCCCATTGTGGATTGATCATGTCGGCTATTGTATAAGGACCAAATCCCCTTTTGTGGATTGGTCATAATGTAATTGTAAAAGGAAAAAGAAGAAGTTGGCCCCATAATATATCAAGAGGCCCCGAAATATAATAAAGGTGGTTATAACCACTCAGTTTGAGAAGTCGGCCCTGCCAGTGAAGAGACACTTCACACGTGCCAATCTTGTATAAATAAGGAGGCTAGCACCTCACTTAGACACAACTCACTTGCTCATTTGAGAGACAAGTTTTGGAACTGCAGTTAGAGAAGAAGGAGAGAGAGAGTGGCACATCTTTGGGAGAGGATATTCTGTATTAGATTAAGTTATCTCTTCGCATTGTATTGGCTATCTATAATAAGGAAGTTTTGTTGGGTTTTCTTCCCCTAGAGGGTTTCCCAGGATAAATGTTGTGTCTCTTGTGATTGTGTATTTC
>JZKD02S0804105.1:0-14540 GCA_000966675.3 Picea glauca | reverse complement strand
GTTTCGTCGCATTCCACTTCGTCACTTGTGATATGTACTTCTTCTCATCAGACTACACTGTTCCACTGGCTTAAGTTTCCCTGTAGATTTTCATCTGTGAAACTTCCACATATGTTGTCACAGTCCACTCTATCGCACAACTTCGTCTCAGTACATTTCATCACACTAGTTCAAAACACCCTGTGATTTTATTTTGGGCCATTGATCTTCTTTTGCATTTCTCATTTACCTTGCATGCACTTCCACTGCATGTGTGCCATACTTTATGCCATACCTTATGCACCATTAATGTTTTCATCTTTTCATGACTTCCTCTATTTGTGCATCATACTTTATGTTATTGTGTGCACTTTTCATACTTTTTGTTAATGCATGAACTTGTCATACTTTTTTTATTACATGCATTTGTCATACTTTATGTTATTGTGCGCTCTTATGTTTTCATCCATGTTTGTTATTGTGCTATAAATGACCATGTCTGTGACCACTTTGACATCAATGACAACATATGTGCAACAAACTCCCCCTTTGTCATTGATGCCAACCAAAATAAACTGACTTGCAAATCAATGGCCTTGATGTTAAGTTTCTCCCCCTTTCAATTTGTGCAACAAACTCCTCCTTTCAATAAGTATCAACGTCCGGGTTTGTTGGTTTTTTATGATTGTTACTCTCCCCCTTTGACAACAATGAAAAAGAGAGACTTTGTATATTCTCCCCCTGGGAAGAAGGTCCTATGAAATTATGTGCTAAAACATGCTATTCACACAAAATAATCCTCGAATAGCTAACTTTAATTGCACGCGTCTTCCAAAAAAGAAAACTTCTTTTCATGAGAAATGCAAATATTAACAATAATCTCACTTTCCCTTGATACAACATCAAATGGAGCACCTGTAGTCTAAGATATTCAAAGGTTTCTCTTGATAATGGCTTGGTAAAAAGATCTGTAATCTTCTCTTTGGAATATATTATTTCTTCATTCTCCCCCCGTGTGTCACTCCATTGCACAGTTCTAATTGACTGGTGTTTTACTGCATTCTCTCCCCCTATCAAAGATGTTGGTGCCCTTGTAGTTGGAACACTATTGGTGTTGCTAAAATCCTTTTTGACAATATTTTGAATACACTTTGTTTGCACTGATTCCTCCTTGGATTGTACTAACTCCCCCTCAGATAGGGCTTCTCAATCTTGATATTCAGATATTTTCATTTTATTGCTACAACAACTGCCAACAATTTTGTCCTTGTTCAGGAACTCCTATGATGAAGATTGTGCAAATTAGAAAAATAAGGACATGTCCCCCATTCCTAGACGAATTTGACAACTTGATCTACAAATACTTCACCGCTACTTATGTCACTCATTTTCACAATCCTTTTGATACTCTTCATACTTTGTCATCCTTAGGTGCAAAATCCTCAACACACATGTTTCAAACATTTTTCCAAAGTAGTCTTCCAATCTTTGTACTTCAATGTTGTTGCAACTAATTGCTTCAAAAACTTGCTCAACAATGGTCCTTATTGATTATTCCAAGTTTACTTTGGACACTTCAAGAATATCATCCAGAGTTGTAGGGGTGCTTCAAGAGCATCTCACATTTTGGATTTTTCCAATACTTATGTATTACTTCAAATACTTCACGGACTTGACCACATAAGGACTTCAAGAATTATTCAGAACTATTGCAAGGTCTCTTTCGAGTTTCTACAAGACTTCTTAAGGTTTCTCTCATAAATTCAACATTTGGTACTTCTCTTGCTGATGCAATAAATTCCTATGTGCTACTCTCAATGCTTTTCAATGCACTTTCAAATTTTTCCTTGATATTCTCTCATTTCTTCTCTACAACCTAGCTCAAGTCATCTTCCAGGAAATGCATGAGTTCATACTTTACTTCTGCACTAACCATGCTTAAATATATCATTTGAAACAACACTTAACCCTTTTGAATTTGTGCCAAAAGCGGTTTCTAAATTTTCCACAAAGGCATACAAAAATCTGTAAAGAAAACACCTTGAAATATGTGCTTAGAATAGTCTTCAACTCAAAAAACAAACTCCTTTAATGACAGTCTTCCATACAAGCTTATCATTGTCTCAAATTATTATTAAATAATCCTTTTAATGTTGTCCTAACAACAACTCATGAGAAGTCCTAATTTAAGTTTCTAATCGTCGATAAAGTTAGTCCTCCAACAGTCCAAAAATGTTCATATAGCTGCTTGTAAACAATTTTGAATTTGTTCCTTAAGATATGATAGACCATCTCTTATATTCCAACCTCATGCTCCCTTTTGTTCATGATCATATTTACAACATTCCCTTATCCTTGAGCACCTCTTTCATTGCTCAGGACTATCTCAAGTGATCAATGTAAGCAGTCTAAAATAGGCATGCTAAAGAGTGTCCTTCTTCTTTTGTTGAAGGAACAAAACCATTAGGTCCTTCTTTGTCTTGTTTTTTTCTCTTTTCTTCTCCATACCATATTCAGTCTTTGGTTGTAATGTATAACCTTGTTAGTTTGTACAAGATCCTAATCCTTTGTTTTCTCCTTCCAAATATTTTCATTCCCTTGTCCAGGTAAGCTTATGCAATTTCAGGCTATGTGTCCATAAGTATGACATGTATAACACTCAACATTTTAAATATTCCTCCTTCTCATGTGTTCACCTTTTCCATATACCCTATAATTCAATGCCTTGTGACCAAAATTATTGCAAGAATAACAAACACCAAGAAATATACTTTGATACCTGGGTACTACCTAGGTACAATACACATAGAGTTTATGTGGAAACCCAAACATGAGAAAAACAAAAAAGACTGACTTTTATAATTCATTCGTTACAACATTAGACTACGACCTGAGAGGGAAACCCATCCCTGATGCAAGCTCCAACTTACATAATACACATATTTCAATTTGTCTATAGTAAGCATCTACTTATTGATTTGGTGAAGGCTCCAATCCTCACTACAAGCTCCAAATTGCAAAATAGACTTCAACTTGCTGCAACCAACTCCAATTAATTGGTTTAGTGAAAGCTCCAACCTTCACAAGCAAGCTCCAAATTGCAAAAAGGATCCAACATGCTGAAACTAGCTCCAACTGGTTGGTTTGGTGAAAGCTCCAACATTCACAAGCAATATCCAACTTGCAAACAGGCTCAAACCTGTCATCGGGATAAGAACACCAACACTTAGTGAGTTTCAAATATCCCTAGAACCACCCAAACACCCTGTATTCAATTTTCTCTAACAAAAATCCTTACGCGATTAAACCTTTCATAATACATTTCTCTTCAATTCAAAAGCGATCTTATATATCTTCAACTCGGATCCTTTAAACAGTTACCTTTTCTTATTTTCTCGTGCACACACCCCTGCAAATTCAATCAATGCAAATCTCAATTTATAATATATTTGCCCGAATTCCNAACTCCAATTAATTGGTTTAGTGAAAGCTCCAACCTTCACAAGCAAGCTCCAAATTGCAAAAAGGATCCAACATGCTGCAACTAGCTCCAACTGGTTGGTTTGGTGAAAGCTCCAACATTCACAAGCAATATCCAACTTGCATACAGGCTCCAACCTGTCATTGGGATAAGGACACCAATCCTTAGTGAGTTTCAAATCACCCTAGCACCACCCTAACACCCTGTATTCAATTTTCTCTAACAAAAATCCTTGCGCGATTAAACCTTTCATAATACATTTCTCTTCAATTCAAAAGCGATCTGATATATCTTCAACTCGGATCCTTTAAACAGTTACCTTTTCTTATTTTCTCGTGCACACACCCCTGCAAATTCAATCAATGCAAATCTCAATTTATAATATATTTGCCCGAATTCCCTTTCCTATATGTGGATGTGTAACAATGACATTGTGGACATATTTTGACCAGATCAAAGTCCTGTCAGTTACACCTATGCCCAAATAAAGTATGTGGGCACATGACAGTTACAATGTGGACAAATATTGACTAGATCAAAGTCCAGGTAGTTTTATGTGGACACACTTCTGTCTAAATTTATTTGTTTAGTTACAACTAGACATTCTTTGACAGAATCAAATGGACCAAAAATTCCAATGAATAAGCTCCAGGTCATATACTCAACATTGACGCAACAATTTACATTATGGATTTCTTAATGCGCAGATAAAATGGGAGCGCAAGACTCAAGTCAGAAGTCTTTATCTTGTCTTGGAAGTCACCATGTCCATGACCAATTTGACATCAATGACAACATATGTGCAACACTAAGTGATCCCCCTATTCTCATATATTTCCAAGACTTATGGGAGCAAAAATATTGCATTTACTACCACAATATTTGTGAGCATTTTATGAGTCTTTTGTTCTAGTTTCTCTTTTGTGCCCCAACATCATGTATTTCAGAGAAAGCAATGCAAGCGATTGGTAAAATTGGGGATTGGTATGTATTGGAAAATGGAACATACTTAAATATTGATTGATCAACCAAACCCCACACTTGTTCCCAAAGTTTGTATCTAACAAGTTGGTTCTACAATAAATGGTATACCAAAACATCGTGTTGGCACACTTATTTATAAAGAGCGGGGGGTGAATCAGTATAAACCTGATTTTTCTTTTCACAATATTTTCTTACTATGTTGTTATGGAAATATTCCCCTACAGACAAGTGAACTTTCCCTTGGATTATTGACCCCTATACCAAGACAGAAACAATCATTTGGACACTAACATTCCTATAAACTCATTTTTCTTATCGAAAAAGAGAGGGAAAGGTAAAGTAGGATGTAGTATGTTTACGATGTTTGTCCTAGTTTCTCCTATCCACAAGATTGATCCAATTCATGGTGCAAATCAATACCTACAATGAACAACAAGAAACAAGCGACTTCCTTCTACTCTAATGGATTAGGCAAAGAAAATTCATCAATGCAAATCAAATTAAACATAGACAAGCACATGAAACCACATACTTGAAGGAAATAGGCCAAGTATATTAAATAAATAAAAAAGAAAACTTACAGACCACGAATGATGTTAGTTGCAACTCCTCCAAGCTCTCATCATCCAACCCTTGCAAGAATCCCACGATCATAAGTCTGATATCTCCAAGCTACCTCCAGAATCAAAGGCTTGATACCTCTAACCTTTCCTTCAAAATCAAAGATTTTATACCTCTAATATTCCTCCTCTTCTCCACGGAAATCCTTCATTATATAGGATTTGAAATCTTAACCACCATGGAGAAGATCACTCACTAGATCCACTAAAATGGGATCTCCGAGATTTTTAGGGAGAAAATCTCTCTCAAGGATTTTAGGGAGAAAATGTCTCTCAAGGATTTTAAGGAGGAAATATCTCTCAAGATCCACCAAATTAAGATTTTGGTTTGAGAAAATATCTCAACCATCCTTGAGATTCTCAACCTCTCCTTGAGATTAGGGAACTAAATGTGAGGTGGATTCTCACACTAAATTAATTTCTTTTTTATGAATATTAATAAATAATTCATATGCACATAATATTTTGACCTTCATATGATATATTTTTCCTCCTCATTGACTAGGGATTGTGACAAATGTTATTTTATGGTGTCAATGTGTATGAGACACTTAGAAAGGTGCATATGACACTTGTACGATGCTTGCGACACTTAGGTGTAAATAGGGATGATACTTAAGTGTGACATTTTCGTGTGTAAGATATATTTGTCAATGTATTACTTAACGAGTTAGAGAAGTCAATCATAAATATATATACACAACCATAGAATCCATATTACAAAAAAATTTAACATGGAAACCCAAGTGAGATAAAACTACAAAAATTTCTTTATAAAATCTTGTAGGAACCAACCTCATGTTACAATGCTTTGTAGGCACCAATCTCCTCTCTTGACCACAAACTTAGAAATATTTTTTGTAGACACCAACCTGCACGAGACATCAATCCCCTTGAATGAGCACCAACTTTGTGATAACGTTTGTAGGCAGGCACCAACCTGCAAGAGACACCAATCCCCTCTCCTAAGCACCAAACCAGGAATCATTTTTTTAGGCACCAATCTGCAGGAGACACCAATCCCCTCTCCTGAGCACCAACTCAGGAATAATGTTTGAAGGAACGAACCCACAAGAGACAAAAATCCCCTTAGTTGAAAACCAATTCAACACTTCCTGTAGATATAGATTATATTGGAAACATCAATCTCTTCAAGCTATAAACAATACTAGATTATTTATTTCCTTCAAGTCTTCATCTACACAAAATTGCTACTATGTTTTTGTTGTTATAGTCCACAATCTGCATAGCTTCAAAAGTTCCATTTTTCTTTTCACCTCCCAACCACCCTTAGACGATATTCCTTTCATTCTTCAACATCCTTGGACCTTAGAGCTTCAAAGCTTCTCTTCCACAATCCTTACTTCCAATTTCTCTACATCTTTCACACTTGGTTCTACAATTTCAGAACTCCACACTCTCTCGTTCTTCCTAGATTCTCCCACTCATAAAGTGGACTTGAAAATCGTTATTTATACATTTCATTCTTCCATGAATTCTTTCACATACAAGAGTACGTTCATGAAGACGGCTCCATATCTCCTAAAAAATGGGTTGTGACATTCCTCAGAAACCGATATAGACCCATTTTGGTTTTGTGTGCAATCTGCTCTCAAACCTCATTGCAGACTTCAACACTCAGCAACCTTTGGATGCAGTCCCTAAAATCAATCGTGGTTGTTGAAATTTTGATACAGTTTCTATCCATCAAAATACACAATACAACCAAAATGCACAACATTCATCCAATCTGGACCTCAGATTAATCTCGATCGTTGATCAAGTATTCACATAGCTTGGACATTCAACTCACAACCACTGTCCGATCAAATCTTGGATTGATATGGAATTTTGATATGTCTTGATGGATTCATCGTGGGTCTAGGGCATATCTATTTTTCATTTTAAACTTACGAAACCTCCAAATTACACCGTCAAGTTTCGTCGCACTCATTTAGCACCTATACTTAGACACATTTTCAATCCTTTCTCTACGGGTCTAACATATATTTTCATACTTCCACGACCTCCAAAATTCACCTTCATGTTCCTCCATACTCACTTTTCACCCATACTTGGAAACTTTTCTAAGTGTTTCACCATGGGTCTACAAGACATTATGGGTTGTTGGATCTCTCTCCTTTTGGGTCGTCTGATTTGTGACAAGCGGTGACCTCCTAGGTTGTAAGATCTATTACCCTCTTGGTCATTTGATCTATGACACATTGAGATCTCCAATTCCTTCATATCTCTCACTCTCTAGGTTGTTCTATTTGTGACATGTGGTGACCTTTGGGGCCATCAGATCTCTCACCTTCTAGGTTGTTTAATCTATTCTTGATACTTTGTTGATTTCTTCGAATATTAACACATGTATGTGGGTCTACGACTTATGTCGAACTTTATATCTATGACCTTGTCGATCCAACTGATTCTTGACACTTAATCATTTCTTTGAAATATCTTGGTACTTACTCATTCTTGATACTTTGTCATTTCTTGAGATTTCACCATGGGTCGTCTACAATATATCCCAATTCACTTTGTCCATCCCACTGATTCCTTATACTTAGTCATTTTTTCCATATCTCACCACTCTCCATGACATATCCATACTTAGTCATTTACGAGACATCTTTGTCCGATCAATTCTTGATACTTATCCATTTCTTTGAAATCTTATCGTGGGTCTGCGGGGCTACGACATTTTCTCCATTCTTGTGACCTCATCTGTCTGACCGGTCTAATATTGATACTTATCCATTTTTCAATTCATCTATGTCCAACACATTCCTCATACTTAGCCAATCTTCAATATTTCACCGTGGGTTCACACTCATTTATGTAACATCGCCATTATAATCTCTAGTTTTATTAATGCTTATGTATATCTAATATGTGGCTATGGCCAAGCGATGTAATATGTGAATTGTATTTCAATGTTTTAATAATAAAATGTGATGTCACCTGCTAAGGGGGACATGGACAAGAGATGGGGGACGAATTAATCCACAAGCGAGGGGAGTGTCTAGGATAATGGCCAAGAGGGGTCCAAGGGGGGAATTACCCATGTTTATGGATTTAACATTTTTTCCTAAATATGCAATTGTATATGAACCTTCCCATTTCTTATTGAGTGTTTCCAAAGCCAATCATTGAATACATGGTGGCTGTGAGTGGTCACATATTGAAATTATTGGGCACATGGGGGTTGAGTACAATCATCTAGGGGAAGAGTGTGAGTCAGGAAAGGCAAGAAAAAGAGAGGAATTTTGTATGGGTTGAGAGAGAAGTAAAAACAGTTCAAACAATTGGGTAGTAAGTCAAGTTTGTGCATGGAAGGGGGACAGAGAGAAGAAAAGAGAGCTTGGAGTTGGTGCAACCATAGGAGGGCGAAGTTTGGAGTGTAATTTTAGCTGGAGAAATGAAGATCCCATTCATTAGGCCAGAAGAGTGAAATCCTGCGTGATTTGCATTGAAACAAGAAGTGGTGGTTGTTGGTTTGTTGGTAGTTTTCCTAGCAGCAATTTCCCTTGAATTCCCAGTTGAGAGATTTCTAGCTACATGTGCCAGAGAGACCTTGATAAATGAATGGCACATTCCTTGGGTTATCCCTGATAAATGGATGGTACATCCCTTCAGTTAACCCTGATAAATGGATGATTCATCCCTTGGGTTATCCCTGATAAACGAATGGTACATTCCTTAGGCTATCCCTGATAAACGAATGGTGCATTCCTTGGGTTGGGCAAGTCAAGAGGAAGAGAGTTGGTGGAAAAGTCAAGATAGTTGTAGGATAATATCAGTTGGGTTGACATATTTATGAAATGTGAGTGGACAGTGAGAGACCACCCTCTTTTTTGGATTTCTAGCCTCAACTCGGGGGTGACTGGTTGTTGAGATTTGGAACAGACGGACTACAATTGGGTGGAACGTTCATCCCAAGTAGTTGGTTGAACGATTCTTGTTTAAGATAAGTGTTTAATCTTGTACTGAGTTATTTGCATGTGTTATTGTTTTGCATGAACTCCATGTGAATGAGAATGACATATATGCTATTGTAATGAACAGTTTATTTGTATCTACTGTTGATTATTAGCATTCTTTAGATGCATATGTTTTATGGTTATTTTTGTAGCTAAATCTATTATAAATTGTAACTGTAAGCTATGGGAAAACGGATAAAAACAAAAGAATGGATTTAATCAGCAGAAGTTTCATGTTATGTGTATTTTTCACGTATTGTTTCATACCTGGAGGCTAGGTACATTACTAAAATGGTATTAAAGCTGATAAATAGAAATTTTTTCTGTGACGTGGCCCAGCCATGGTGGTTGGGCATGTTACAAAGTGGTATCTGAGCCCAGTTTTTCAACACTTAACCTGCATGGGTCATTTAGCATAGCGCGGAAGTGAAATTGTAGAGTTGGAAATTGAATTGTTTGACAGAGTGAGATTTCATTTACAAATCGATTGAAAAAATGTTTACGATGTTCTATGGTGAAATTGGATGAAATTGAACAAAATCCCTAAGGTCCTGTAGTTAAATAATGGCAATTTCGAAGTGAAAGAGTGAGATTTGAAAGAAGCGAACAAATGCTTATGTACAAGGCTTGATTTGGTTTTATTAATCTTAGTCACAGATCTCTATTGATGACCCAAGAAGAAATTTCATTTTTGGGCGAATTTGAGCATTTTTTGGGAATTTTGGAAAATAGGAGAAATTGGAAAAATTTTGGTATTTTTTCATACGCTAATGTCAGCATGACATGGGGAGGGTGGGGGGGGGTGCACATGTCAACTGACATGGAGGAAGGTGACATGTAATGCCATGGTGGAAGCTACACAAAGTCAAGGAGTTAGAAAATGGCTAAGTATTGGGACTTATTATGAGTCTGTGAGTCTGCAAATCCACAAAGGTAAAAATGACTAAGTGTTGGACTTATTATGAGTCTGTGAGTCTGCGAGTCCGTGAATCTACAAAGTTAGAAAAATGGCTAAGTGTTGGGACTTATTATGAGTCTATGATTCTGTGAGTCTGCAAAGGTAAAGATAGCTAAGTGTTGGACTTATTATGAGTTCGTGAGTCTGCGAGTCCGCAAGTCCACAAAGTTAGAAAAATGGCTAAATGTTGGGACTTATCATCAGTCTGTGAGTCTGCAAAGGTAAAAACGTCTAAGTGTTGGACTTATTATGAGTCCATGAGTCTACGAGTCTACAAAGTTAGAAAAATGGTTAAGTGTTGGGACTTATTATGATTATGTGAGTCCGCGAGTCCGCAAAGGTAAAAACGGCTAAGTGTTGGACCTATTATGAGTATGTGAGGCGTGAGTGTGTGAGTCTGCAAGTCCGAAAATTTAAAAAAATCGCTAAGTGTTGGGACTTATTATGATTCCATGAGTCTGAATAGATGGAAAAATAATCTAAGTGTTGAGACTTTTCAGAAAAACTTATAAAAGGAAGAATTATTCTTTCATGAGTCTGCAAGTATGTGAGTCTCTGAGTCCGCAAGTATGTGAGTCTGTGATTCTACGAGTCCGCAAAGAAGTGGAAGAATGGTTAAGTTTTGAGACTTTTCAAACAGACTTATAAAAGAAATAATTATGCTTTCGTGAGTCCGCAAGTCTGTGAATCCATGAGTCCACGAAGAAGTGGAAGAATGATTAAGTGTTAATACTTTTCGGACGAACTTATGAAAGGAATAATTATGCTTCTGTGAGTCCGCGATTTCATGAGTCCATGAGTTAGAATATAAGGAAAAACAATATAATTGTTGAAACTTTTCGGGTGAACTCATGAAAGACAGAATTATGATACATTATGGGAGCACAATTGTACGTAATTTCATGGATCTTGTTAATTATTTTAGCCTTGCAGAATTAGAGGTACAAAAATAAACTTAGTTCTTATATGAGGACTAAAGTCATGGAATATGCTCAAGGGTCTTACAGCCATGAGGAAGATTTCATAGGTCTGCATATTAGCATGGGGAATGTTGAGACAGAGTCAAATGGAAGAAGATATAGGCAAGAACCTGTCAATATGAAAAGTTTTTATAGGGAAGTGAAAATCTACAGGGATGATAATAAAAGGATTATGAAGGCTCAGGAAGAGATACTTCATAGTTTGAAAATGTTGCATAAGAAAGTTAACAAATATTCTGGCACTAAGCAAGCAACTAGTTCTAGACAAGTATCGGCATCTAGATCCCACAAAAAAATGGATGATCATGGAAATGATAGGCAGTCGAGAAGAATGAGCAGGCTCCATCATTCTCCAAGGCAATCCACTGGAAGAAATCATGCAAGTTCAGGACCAGGAAGCAACCCAAGTGTGTTTCTTGTTCGAAGGAAAAGAAGAAGGCATGAGGCAGACATCTTGCAAGGTGACCTCAAGAAAATAAAAACACCTACTTTCAATGGTGAGCACAGGAAGGAAAAGAGGTAGAGGCTTGGCTATTGGAAATGAAAAAATATTTCCAACTGCATGACTACCCATCCCGGGTAGAAGATAGGATTTCCACCTACCACTTGCAAGGAAAGGAATCCATGTGATGGGATCAGCTTAATAAATCCAAGAACCTCGATGAGAAAAGAATCTCATGGAGGCAATTCAAAGGATATTTCTAAGAGAAATATTTTTCTGACCATTACTATGAGAGAAATATGAAGGAGTTATTTGAACTCAAGTTGGGAACCATGAAAATGGAGGAATGTGAGAAGCGGTTCTTTGAATTGTTGAAGTGTGTTGACTTCATCAAGGATGAGAAGGTTAAAATATAAATGTTTCTAAGTGGATTACCTTCCTTCTATAGTAACAAGATTCAATATGACAACCCCAAGACCTTGGAGGAAGCCATAAGGAGAGCAAGGCAACTTTATGAGCAAAGTAAAGGAAGGCAAGTGTTCCAAAAGAATTGGAATGATAGGATGAAAGAGAAAAATGATCAAAGGCAAAAAGGTTTTATGCCACCCTTTTTCTGAAATAACTCCCAAGCAAGTCAGCAAGGCCAGGCATCCCAAAATGAGAAAAAAAATGGAGATTCATTTGGAAAAAGGCCAAGGCAACAACTTGTTCAATGTTGGGGATGTGAGGGGAATCACTTATATAAGGAATGCCCTCATAAAGGAGAAAGAATGAGGATTGTCCACAACATTCAGGAGGCTGAAATAGTGGGATACATGGGAGGAAGTATGCAAAGATTTATGCATCCTTGGACAACAAGTAGGCAAAATATCAACCCCCCATGATCGAAGTGGAATGTAAGATTGATAACCATCCCATAGGAATTATAATTGATTCTGGAGCTAGACATAGTTACATAAATGATAACATTGTTGAAACATTTCACTTGCAAAGGACTAAGCATAACAAATATTGGTCAGTTCAGTTAGCCACGGGGGCTAAGAGAAAGATCAATGAGTTGGTTAAATATTGTCAAATAGACATGAATGGACTCAACACGAAGATAGATGTAAACATAATACCATTGGGTTCATATGACTGTCTAATTGGCATGGATTTGTTGGAAAAGCATCATGTTATCCTAGACTATTAAAACAAGACAATCACATGTCTCGATGAGGAAGGGCAACAAGGCAAGATTCAAGGCATTCCAAGAGTTATAGATGTTAGAGAGATTTCAGCTATGCAGTTGAAGAAGAGCTTCGGGAAGGGATGTCAAGTGTTTGCAACCCATATGGAGGAGGCATCCAAAGATAAAGTGGCAAGCATTGAAGACCATCCGGTCTTGAGGGATTTTGAATATGTTTTTAGAGAAATCCCAACATTGACACCAAAGAGAGAGATTGATTTCTCTATCGATTTGGTGCCTGGAGCTACTCTAGTGTCTAAGACACCATATAGAATGGGTAAACCAGAATTGAAGGAGTTGCAGATGTAGCTTGAAGAGTTGTTAAAAAATGGGTATATATTCCCAAGTGTATCACCTTGGGTAACCCCGGTTTTGTTTGTGAAGAAGAAGGATGGAACCTTAAGTTTGTGTATTGATTTCAAGCAACTTAATAAGGTTACCATAAAGAATAAGTATTTTTTACCCAAGATTGATTATTTGTTTGATCGGATGAAAGGTGCGAGAATATTTTCAAAGATTGACCTGAGATTAGGCTATCATCAAGTAAGGTTAAGGGAAGAAGACATCAGCAAGACAACATTCAGAACAAGATATGGGCATTATGAATTCACGGTAGTGCCATTTGGACTATCAAATGCCCCAACAGTTTTTATGTGTTTAATGAATGGAGTGTCCAGGGAGTACCTAGACAAGTTTTTGGTTGTGTTTTTAAATGATATACTCATCTATTCCAAATCAGAAGAGGAACATGACCAACATTTAAGAATGGTGTTACAAGTTTTGAGAGAGCACATATTATATGCTAAGCTAAGTAAGTGCATCCTTTATCAAAAGAATATTCACTACCCGGGGCATATAATATCAACAGCAGTGATAGAAGTGGATCCTAAGAAGATAGAGGCCATTAGAGGATGGATAACACCAAAGAATGTGACAAAGTTCAAATCATTCATAGGTCTTACCGGTTATTACCGAAGATTCATAAAAGGTTTTTCAAATATTGCAAGTCCAATCACTTCCTTGCAAAAGAAGGGTGTGAAGTTCGAATGGACTTCCAGGTGTGAAGAGAGTTTTCAACGGTTGAAAAGAATATTGACAAGTGATCCAATCTTGAAGATTGCATATCCAAATGAATATTTTTTTGTGTGCACTGATGCATGCAAGGAAAGGCTTGGTGGAGTCCTTAGTCAAAAGGATCATGTGGTATGTTATGAGTCCATAAAATTAAAAGAGCATGAGAGGAATTATGCTACCCATGACCTTGATTTAGCATCGATTGTACATGCATTGAAAATGTGGAGGAATTACCTTATGGGTAAGAAATTCGAGCTAAGGACAGACCACTATGGTCTGAAGCATTTGTTTGGACAGACAACACTAAATGCTAGAAAAACTAGATGGTTGGAATTTCTAAGTGAATATGACTTCGAAATTAAGCACATAAAGAGCAAGAAAAATAAAGTGGTCGATGCACTCAGCAGGAGAGCTCATGAAGTGCATATTACATACCTTATCATGTAAAGGAAAGATTTGAAAGAAAAAAACATCACAGCAACAAATTCAGATCAAAATTATTTAAAAATAAAAGAGACATTACAACAAAGAAATTTTCAGCAGAAATTTAATTATTATGAGCTGAAAGAAGATGGAATTCTCGTGTGCAACAGTAAGGTGTATGTGCTTAATGTTAGAATATGAAGGATTGTGCTCGTTTTACCATTGAAAATACCCTTGTCACCCAACCATAGGCCGAAGCCACCCTCCTAGAACCTTGACCTTGACAGAGAAAAGAATCTTGGTAGCAATCCAATAGCCAAGAGAGGCTAATGCACCAAGCAAGAAGTAACCAAAATGAACAGATAGTCTCGCCTAAAAACTAGCA
>JZKD02S0804072.1:0-14540 GCA_000966675.3 Picea glauca | reverse complement strand
TATTAAGTTGAATAATCTTGTTTCTATCATTTATTTGAGAGGTAGGGTAGATTTTCAACTCTCAGTAGAATCACTCTTTATTAGTAATGCATGTCCAAAAGTAGAGCATCTTTGGAAATGCCTACATATTTTCATTTTCTAGCAATATATAATAGCATTCATAGGTGAGTTTTTTCATGCATAAAAACACTTCTCATCATCTCCATTCACCTTATTTGAACCCTCTTAGTATCTTTAGACTCCATTTTCCCAAGTTGGATAGGCACTATTCTCAGTCCATTATCCATTCTATTTATAAATTTAATCTTATACTTTACTTAGGGATAACCCCTTTGTGCGAGAGGAGAGTTGACCTAAAGTGATAAAAGGTGCTATTATGGTGACAATGACATCCCTCTTGAGTTACCTTTAAGGTTGCAGCCATTATTAATACTTCATAAAATAAGTGCAACTTTGGATCATAACAATTTTAGCATCATCACTATAATGTGAAGAATTTATTGGAGCAAATGTTTGGTTGGAAAAGGTAGATTTGGATGCATAATCAAATTCCATATAAGATTTGAGATTATTAGAATATTTTTCTTTCTTTGATGGACATACTAGCTGGGAGATGATGTTGAATAGGGAAAAGAGGATTCAAAATACATTGAGTGAGAATTTAAAATGCACGACAAGAGTTAATTGTACAATTCACATTTCAATGACATCATGAAAGATTGGTTAATTGAAGAACAACTAGATAAAAGACAAGTTTTGGTAAAAGTTTTGAAACCAAAATGTTGTTTTTGAAGTAAGGAGGTGTGCACTCTTTTAAAGGAAACACTTTGCAGTTGAAAGGGATTCAAATAACCCATATTTGAGTACGTTTAACATTGTTCATAGACAATGAGCACTCAAAAAATGCAGATTGGGGATAGAGACTATAGTGAGATGACGTACCCACACTTTGAGGAAGAAGTTGATCAAATAATACTTTGTCAAAAGGAAATGTGCAACTCATGTTTGTGGATCTCAAGGCGCTAGGAACCCTATGTTCCAATGATGTGACTTATTGAACCTTTGTGGTTTTCTAGACCATTTCTAATGTAAATTTTAAGTAGTAGAAAATACCCAGAAGAATACAAAGAATTAATGAGGTCCCAAGGTGATAAGACATGTTCCTGTTTCAAGGGGACAAGCCCAAATCAAAGTTGAATGTATCAAAGAGTAAAAGGTATATATTTCATGGTCTAATTTCAAGGAACAAGAAATCCCCATCCTTAAGCATTGGGTTGAATGATTATCAACACCATTTTAGATCATGGTAAGTAAAGAGGCTATGTGCCCCTCAACACTAGTCTTAAGGAGCATGTTCTAAGGAGTAAATTTGATGGAGAAATGGATCAACTTAATTAACCAGGACTTAATGGAAATGACTCTATGTTTATGCCCAAATTGAACTAAAATTCTAGAAACTCATGGATTTCCTATTTTATGATGAATAATAATATATGACTAGGTCATACATTATTTGATTTACTTATAAATAAGAGAGAATGATTTTGTTTAAGTCGTGGATTCTTGGAGAGAAGATCCCAGGGCTAGTATGTATTATATTTGTACGGTATTCCATATTAGTATTAATATATGGATTTGGTTATTCTCTAGGGATTCAATGTGTTTGTCATTATTATTATTGCTCTCTTTATCTGTTTTCTACTTGGAGGAAATGTGTTTTTATTTTCTTTCATTTGTGGCATGTCTTGAGGATCTACATCTTTTAGAATATACTAAACTTTCTTTATGTTTCTTTGAAAATCCTTATTGGTATTTAGAAATGAAAAAGAGTTCTTCTTAGATTAGTGAATAGAAAAATGATATATGCATTAGGTTCATATGCAATGATCATAGGACACTTATTGGCATATGAATAACATTCCTCTAGTTTCACCATAATATTGTAGCATGCATTGCAATGATTGTTGGATATGCATAGAATGGATATGTTGATAAGAATCTATGCCAAAATTTGATCTCCGATAAACCTTTTAGTGTGAATGGTGGGAATTTTGGTGAAGACTGAAAAGGTGTAAAAATCCTCTTATATTTCTTATTAGTAGGCTAAATCTTGTAGATGAGAAATCATTCAAGTTTTGGGTATGTTTTTCAAATCATTATAGAAAAATGATTTTTTCCATGTTTGATCAATTATAGTGATCTTGCAAGTTTATATGACCAAACTCATTGTAGTGATTGTACATTTCTTCCATTTGATGACAAGTTTCATTTGTTTCCAATAAGTGTCTAGTCTTTAATTTGTTGATTATGCTTCCTTATGTATGAATATTTAATGTATATTCTATCTCAACGCAAGATTAACATTTACTTGATGTTGATGTTCAACTTAATTTTGTATTGTGCCTTTGGAAAACCCCAGATGGAAAATATAATGTCCCTTTCCAAATTATTCTTCTAGAAGAATGGCGAAATAGCCTAAGTAATTTTCGTAGGCTATAGTTAGTGGAAAAAAAGAGAATTAATTATTTATCTAATGTCAACGGAGAAGGAATTAATTAATTTTAAAAGGTGAGATTGAGTAAGTGGTAAAAAGGAGCCTAAGTGTCTATTGAGAATATGAAAAGTCACTTAAACTTATTAAAGGGTAAAATGGTCGCATTTAAAGAGTCAACCAAAGAATAAAAAGGGAAAAGGAGGGTACCCTCTCTCATTCTTAACTTGTTATTTTATAAATTTCCTTTGAGAGAGATCTTTGTGGTTTTGTCAACTCTTGGGATGATAACTGTTGGACTTATGGATTGAACCGAGTTCTACCTTAGTTCTCCAACAAAACCATTATCACCATTTCCCCTTCTGGTAAACCATAAGGATACACTATGCACAGAGTGCACAACACAGTCTCACCCAAGATGGTTTATGTGGGACTACACGACGCAGATATTTGCAGTCATGGAAGCGATTGGGGGGGGTGCTATTTCTTTTTACTTCTTCTTATTTCTACTTAAACCATGTGTTCTATTCTACTATTCATCAGATCCATTCATTCATTCATTCATTTTCATATTTAATCTAGTGCACGTTGTAAATAAATCATCCATTCATCTATCCAACCATTCAATGATAACTACAGAATTAATAACACATTAAAACATGTTGCACACGGTTTTATTTTGGTTCACCACCCCTGGGGTACGACCACAAAGATATTCTGCTTCTTTTTCATATTCATCAAAATGGCGTGGTGAGAATTACATCATAGTAAAGAGTAGTGAGGGAGACCATGATCACACCAAGCTCCATAGCTTGCGACCTGACCCTCAGATACTTCAACTTTATTCGAGCTCCACAAATCTCAACACTACCAAGACTCATAACCTCCAAAAGACTCTCCACAAAATACTTATAGCACACGCTCTAACTATTGGATTTTTGTCATCTCTTGTTATCCCCTACCTCATACCCATTATTTATATTACAAAAATGGGTTAGAAACCCTTGCAACACATCCCAAATCCCTAACCCTAACTAGGCTAGGTTTGTCCACATTTATGTCGGATTTCCTCAAATCCTGCTGCGCGCACTAATTTTCTCCAAAATGTGGAACATTGTTGTTCCTCGCTTGTTGCGCTATTATCCAAACATGCCTGCTCCAACAGGCCCCCAACACTAACATTTGGCTCGTCCCGAACCACTTAGCCTCAATGCATCTTCTGTAGTGCTACCTCCAACACATGAAACTTCTTTTCTAATGTTGTTGTTTTCTCTTTAGCCTCTGCACTCTTCCCTAATAGTGTCTTTAAACCTTGCATTGTTATGTTATCTGTCAGTACTTATCTTCTTTCTGTGAGTACCTGCTCCCATTTTCCCTTCTATGTTTGGAGCTTGTCTATCATTCCTTCGGCTTGTTGCTAGAATGGCTCCAACTGAGCCTGCCTTACTTGTTTCTGCTCCTCCACACTCTTTACTTTTGCCTGCAAGTTCTTTAGTTCCTGCATGGAATTCATTTTAACGGATATATCCATGGTTTTTTGTATCTTATTCAAGTATTGAACTTCCATGTTCAAGTTTTCCTCCCTTTTCTCCAACTATTGGATCTTTTCATCCTCTTCTAGGCTTGTCCAAATATGTGCAGTCCCGTTGTACATTTATACTACTTCTTTAACCTCCCACGTTATGCTCTCTATGTGCGAAGTAACCTCCTGCTCTCTCTTCTCTCTCACTTTTGAAGGTGTGCTCTAAGTTAGCTTCTTTTTTAACTCCACTATTTCTTGCTTGTATCTCTCCATGGTCTGCACAATTTTTTGTATCTTCTCTTCTGTTGGCACTTCCTGTGCCTGTGCACAGTCGGGTATACTCATATATACCTCTTTGATATTCTTCTCCAAATTTTCTACAAGCTACTTCTCTTCCTCCTTTTCCAACGTCATTTTCTCACATGTCACTTGTAGAATATCCTTCACCTCGTAGTCAATCTCAAGGTTGGTGGCATCCGCCCTAGCTCTGGACTGTACTTCCCACATTACACTCGCTTGTAGTCCATATAGCACCTTTGTGGGTATTTTTGCCAGGACCAACTCCATATGATCCACATCCTTTACTGGTATCTGCATTGTATGTTCATCCATCTCCAACATTTCTGGTGTGACTTTGAATCTGTCACTACTTTCTAATACTTTCTCCACAATTTATTCTTGCTCTTTCTGCATTGTTGTTTCTTGTTCTTTTTATGTCTATTGCACTGTTGTATGATGCGCTGCATTTATTTGTAGTCTCTGTAAGATTTCATGTACTTCTACTAATTCTTCCATGATCTCTTCCCTTTACGCCTCTGTTGCGCGTACTACATCCTCTCCTCTTTCTTGGAATTTTTTTCTACCAAATCAACTTCGTCCTTTGTAATAGTGATAGTTGGAGGATTTTTATGATACTTCATATTTTTCCTTATTTCTGCCTCCTATACTCCAATAATCTTCTTTGTTGGGGTTGAGGTCTTCACCCCATTTTCTTCTTTATTTCTTCCCCATCATTGGAATCCTTTGGGAGAGAGCTATCTCCCTTTTCGCCATCCCATTTTACCTTTGTCTATGACATTGTCTCTTTCTTTCTTGGCTTTTTTTTTTCCTGCACTGCTTCCTGAAGCTTAGTCACGCGCTGCATCCTTCCTTGTATTATCTATTGGAATGCTTGCTTTCTTGGATTTTCCTACTTCTGCTAGCTCCTTAGGATTTGTTCCTTTCTTTTGTGTTGCTAGAACCTTTCATTGCGCATGCCATTCTTGCATGATCCATTCCACTTCTCCGTGTGTTGTACAATATATCATTTTGAACCACTTCTTCTTTGGGTCCCTTGTGGCTTGGATCCACAAATGATGTGTTGAAGCCTTGAAATTGGAAATCCGTTCATTTCCTTGAACCACTTCAATAGGGATTATCTAGACATTGGTTTTCTTATGTTTCATATCCTCCAAGAACATGGAGAATACTACATTGTTATCCTGTTGGTTCTTGAGGTCCTTTTCCTGCCACAAAGTTTCATAGCGCACTGCATAAAATTTCCCCTTCCTATCTAGAAAATATGAAAACTTGGTCTCCTCCCAGTCCACCAATGCTATCCGTATTAGAAACCAGGAATAATGGAATTTCATTCCATTATATTGTGCATCTAGACAATATACTAGAAATTGATTCAACAAGTATGGTGCCCAGTTGAATACTATGCCCTTTGCGCACTACGCAACTATTGCGATCACTCCTACTAGGGATTCTTCCTTTATGCACTTTCTCAACATTTTGGAGGCCATCAGTTTTGTAGTAAAATTGGTTGCATGATCGTTAATATCCTTGATGATTAGTCCTTGGGTTCCCCTGTTTGTCCTGAACTATGTTTTTACTTCCTCTACAATCTCTTTATCTTTGGTATTATTATCCAAATAATCTTATGGTTGTGCCCCATTGGTAGGTAAACCTGTGATATTTAGATATGAGATTCACATCTATGGGGACTGACTTGTCCATCCATATGATACCTCCATGTACCCTAGCCAATGGTTGTTTCACACAAAGTCCCACATTTTTACCGTGCCCAAAATGTGTGTCATAAAGTTGGCTTAGGTTGATTGAAAATTAGTATGGATTGTTGGTTTTCATTGATGTCAACCATTGGAGAGTGATACTGTATATTGATGTCAACCCTTGGAGAAAGTCTGGTAGTGAATTCTGGTAGCACAAAGGTGTGGGTAATGGACCCAAGTTTGTTTGATGTATAATGGTATGAGTTTTAATATATTTTAATTTAAGGCTATTCTAGATGGGTATTACATGTCATTCCATTTCCTGTGGTATGTGAAATGTTAGATAACTCATCACGGTTAGAGAGTTATGGCCATGTGAAGTTGGAGAACCTAGGTTTGGGTAATGGACCCAAGTTTGTTTGATGGATAATGGTATGAGTTTTGATATATTTTCAATAAAGACTATTCTATATGGATAGTACATGTCATTCCATTTCCATTGGTATGTGGAACGCCACATAACTCCTCATGGTTAGAGAGTTATGGCCATGTGAAGTTGGAGAACCCTCATGAGTCATCTAGAAGCCCCAAAAGGTCAAATTAGTCAAACTGGTTTAATAGATTTTAGAAGGTAAATAATAAAGTGAAGTTATGAGTATACTATAAGTCAAAGTGAATAAAAAAAAAAGAAATTATTTAAATAATAAAGTTAATGGAGAAATTACTAAGTGGACAAGTGGTCAGAAGTGGGTTAGCCCCAAAATAAGGAAAGTGGTTTAAGATGGTTAGAAGGTAACCCCTTGAGGTAAAGTGAAGTTATGAGTGTACTATAAGTCAAAGTGGATACAAAATAAATTNTATTAAGTTGAATAATCTTGTTTCTATCATTTATTTGAGAGGTAGGGTAGATTTTCAACTCTCAGTAGAATCACTCTTTATTAGTAATGCATGTCCAAAAGTAGAGCATCTTTGGAAATGCCTACATATTTTCATTTTCTAGCAATATATAATAGCATTCATAGGTGAGTTTTTTCATGCATAAAAACACTTCTCATCATCTCCATTCACCTTATTTGAACCCTCTTAGTATCTTTAGACTCCATTTTCCCAAGTTGGATAGGCACTATTCTCAGTCCATTATCCATTCTATTTATAAATTTAATCTTATACTTTACTTAGGGATAACCCCTTTGTGCGAGAGGAGAGTTGACCTAAAGTGATAAAAGGTGCTATTATGGTGACAATGACATCCCTCTTGAGTTACCTTTAAGGTTGCAGCCATTATTAATACTTCATAAAATAAGTGCAACTTTGGATCATAACAATTTTAGCATCATCACTATAATGTGAAGAATTTATTGGAGCAAATGTTTGGTTGGAAAAGGTAGATTTGGATGCATAATCAAATTCCATATAAGATTTGAGATTATTAGAATATTTTTCTTTCTTTGATGGACATACTAGCTGGGAGATGATGTTGAATAGGGAAAAGAGGATTCAAAATACATTGAGTGAGAATTTAAAATGCACGACAAGAGTTAATTGTACAATTCACATTTCAATGACATCATGAAAGATTGGTTAATTGAAGAACAACTAGATAAAAGACAAGTTTTGGTAAAAGTTTTGAAACCAAAATGTTGTTTTTGAAGTAAGGAGGTGTGCACTCTTTTAAAGGAAACACTTTGCAGTTGAAAGGGATTCAAATAACCCATATTTGAGTACGTTTAACATTGTTCATAGACAATGAGCACTCAAAAAATGCAGATTGGGGATAGAGACTATAGTGAGATGACGTACCCACACTTTGAGGAAGAAGTTGATCAAATAATACTTTGTCAAAAGGAAATGTGCAACTCATGTTTGTGGATCTCAAGGCGCTAGGAACCCTATGTTCCAATGATGTGACTTATTGAACCTTTGTGGTTTTCTAGACCATTTCTAATGTAAATTTTAAGTAGTAGAAAATACCCAGAAGAATACAAAGAATTAATGAGGTCCCAAGGTGATAAGACATGTTCCTGTTTCAAGGGGACAAGCCCAAATCAAAGTTGAATGTATCAAAGAGTAAAAGGTATATATTTCATGGTCTAATTTCAAGGAACAAGAAATCCCCATCCTTAAGCATTGGGTTGAATGATTATCAACACCATTTTAGATCATGGTAAGTAAAGAGGCTATGTGCCCCTCAACACTAGTCTTAAGGAGCATGTTCTAAGGAGTAAATTTGATGGAGAAATGGATCAACTTAATTAACCAGGACTTAATGGAAATGACTCTATGTTTATGCCCAAATTGAACTAAAATTCTAGAAACTCATGGATTTCCTATTTTATGATGAATAATAATATATGACTAGGTCATACATTATTTGATTTACTTATAAATAAGAGAGAATGATTTTGTTTAAGTCGTGGATTCTTGGAGAGAAGATCCCAGGGCTAGTATGTATTATATTTGTACGGTATTCCATATTAGTATTAATATATGGATTTGGTTATTCTCTAGGGATTCAATGTGTTTGTCATTATTATTATTGCTCTCTTTATCTGTTTTCTACTTGGAGGAAATGTGTTTTTATTTTCTTTCATTTGTGGCATGTCTTGAGGATCTACATCTTTTAGAATATACTAAACTTTCTTTATGTTTCTTTGAAAATCCTTATTGGTATTTAGAAATGAAAAAGAGTTCTTCTTAGATTAGTGAATAGAAAAATGATATATGCATTAGGTTCATATGCAATGATCATAGGACACTTATTGGCATATGAATAACATTCCTCTAGTTTCACCATAATATTGTAGCATGCATTGCAATGATTGTTGGATATGCATAGAATGGATATGTTGATAAGAATCTATGCCAAAATTTGATCTCCGATAAACCTTTTAGTGTGAATGGTGGGAATTTTGGTGAAGACTAAAAAGGTGTAAAAATCCTCTTATATTTCTTATTAGTAGGCTAAATCTTGTAGCTGAGAAATCATTCAAGTTTTGGGTATGTTTTTCAAATCATTATAGAAAAATGTTTTTTTCCATGTTTGATCAATTATAGTGATCTTGCAAGTTTATATGACCAAACTCAATGTAGTGATTGTACATTTCTTCCATTTGATGAGAAGTTTCATTTGTTTCCAATAAGTGTCTAGTCTTTAATTTGTTGATTATGCTTCCTTATGTATGAATATTTAATGTATATTCTAGATCAATGCAAGATTAACATTTACTTGATGTTGATGTTCAACTTAATTTTGTATTGTGCCTTTGGAAAACCCTAGATGGAAAATGTAATGTCCCTTTCCAAATTATTCTTCTAGAAGAATGGCGAAATAGCCTAAGTAATTCTTGTAGGCTATAGTCAGTGGAAAAAAAGAGAATTAATTATTTATCTAATGTCAACGGAGAAGGAATTAATTAATTTTAAAAGGTGAGATTGACTAAGTGGTAAAAAGGAGCCTAAGTGTCTATTGATAATATGAAAAGTCACTTAAACCTATTAAAGGGTAAAATGGTCGCATTTAAAGAGTCAACCAAAGAATAAAAAGGGAAAAGGACAGTACCCTCTCTCATTCTTAACTTGTTATTTTATAAATTTTCTTTGAGAGAGATCTTTGTGGTTTTGTGAACTCTTGGGATGATAACTGTTGGACTTATGGATTGAACCGAGTTCTACCTTAGTTCTCCAACAAAACCATTATCACCATTTCCCCTTCTGGTAAACCATAAGGATACACTATGCACAGAGTGCACAACACAGTCTCACCCAAGATGGTTTATGTGGGACTACACGACGCAGATATTTGCAGTCATGGAAGCGATTGGGGGGGGTGCTATTTCTTTTTACTTCTTCTTATTTCTACTTAAACCATGTGTTCTATTCTACTATTCATCAGATCCATTCATTCATTCATTCATTTTCATATTTAATCTAGTGCACGTTGTAAATAAATCATCCATTCATCTATCCAACCATTCAATGATAACTACAGAATTAATAACACATTAAAACATGTTGCACACGGTTTTATTTTGGTTCACCACCCCTGGGGTACGACCACAAAGATATTCTGCTTCTTTTTCATATTCATCAAAATGGCGTGGTGAGAATTACATCATAGTAAAGAGTAGTGAGGGAGACCATGATCACACCAAGCTCCATAGCTTGCGACCTGACCCTCAGATACTTCAACTTTATTCGAGCTCCACAAATCTCAACACTACCAAGACTCATAACCTCCAAAAGACTCTCCACAAAATACTTATAGCACACGCTCTAACTATTGGATTTTTGTCATCTCTTGTTATCCCCTACCTCATACCCATTATTTATATTACAAAAATGGGTTAGAAACCCTTGCAACACATCCCAAATCCCTAACCCTAACTAGGCTAGGTTTGTCCACATTTATGTCGGATTTCCTCAAATCCTGCTGCGCGCACTAATTTTCTCCAAAATGTGGAACATTGTTGTTCCTCGCTTGTTGCGCTATTATCCAAACATGCCTGCTCCAACAGGCCCCCAACACTAACATTTGGCTCGTCCCGAACCACTTAGCCTCAATGCATCTTCTGTAGTGCTACCTCCAACACATGAAACTTCTTTTCTAATGTTGTTGTTTTCTCTTTAGCCTCTGCACTCTTCCCTAATAGTGTCTTTAAACCTTGCATTGTTATGTTATCTGTCAGTACTTATCTTCTTTCTGTGAGTACCTGCTCCCATTTTCCCTTCTATGTTTGGAGCTTGTCTATCATTCCTTCGGCTTGTTGCTAGAATGGCTCCAACTGAGCCTGCCTTACTTGTTTCTGCTCCTCCACACTCTTTACTTTTGCCTGCAAGTTCTTTAGTTCCTGCATGGAATTCATTTTAACGGATATATCCATGGTTTTTTGTATCTTATTCAAGTATTGAACTTCCATGTTCAAGTTTTCCTCCCTTTTCTCCAACTATTGGATCTTTTCATCCTCTTCTAGGCTTGTCCAAATATGTGCAGTCCCGTTGTACATTTATACTACTTCTTTAACCTCCCACGTTATGCTCTCTATGTGCGAAGTAACCTCCTGCTCTCTCTTCTCTCTCACTTTTGAAGGTGTGCTCTAAGTTAGCTTCTTTTTTAACTCCACTATTTCTTGCTTGTATCTCTCCATGGTCTGCACAATTTTTTGTATCTTCTCTTCTGTTGGCACTTCCTGTGCCTGTGCACAGTCGGGTATACTCATATATACCTCTTTGATATTCTTCTCCAAATTTTCTACAAGCTACTTCTCTTCCTCCTTTTCCAACGTCATTTTCTCACATGTCACTTGTAGAATATCCTTCACCTCGTAGTCAATCTCAAGGTTGGTGGCATCCGCCCTAGCTCTGGACTGTACTTCCCACATTACACTCGCTTGTAGTCCATATAGCACCTTTGTGGGTATTTTTGCCAGGACCAACTCCATATGATCCACATCCTTTACTGGTATCTGCATTGTATGTTCATCCATCTCCAACATTTCTGGTGTGACTTTGAATCTGTCACTACTTTCTAATACTTTCTCCACAATTTATTCTTGCTCTTTCTGCATTGTTGTTTCTTGTTCTTTTTATGTCTATTGCACTGTTGTATGATGCGCTGCATTTATTTGTAGTCTCTGTAAGATTTCATGTACTTCTACTAATTCTTCCATGATCTCTTCCCTTTACGCCTCTGTTGCGCGTACTACATCCTCTCCTCTTTCTTGGAATTTTTTTCTACCAAATCAACTTCGTCCTTTGTAATAGTGATAGTTGGAGGATTTTTATGATACTTCATATTTTTCCTTATTTCTGCCTCCTATACTCCAATAATCTTCTTTGTTGGGGTTGAGGTCTTCACCCCATTTTCTTCTTTATTTCTTCCCCATCATTGGAATCCTTTGGGAGAGAGCTATCTCCCTTTTCGCCATCCCATTTTACCTTTGTCTATGACATTGTCTCTTTCTTTCTTGGCTTTTTTTTTTCCTGCACTGCTTCCTGAAGCTTAGTCACGCGCTGCATCCTTCCTTGTATTATCTATTGGAATGCTTGCTTTCTTGGATTTTCCTACTTCTGCTAGCTCCTTAGGATTTGTTCCTTTCTTTTGTGTTGCTAGAACCTTTCATTGCGCATGCCATTCTTGCATGATCCATTCCACTTCTCCGTGTGTTGTACAATATATCATTTTGAACCACTTCTTCTTTGGGTCCCTTGTGGCTTGGATCCACAAATGATGTGTTGAAGCCTTGAAATTGGAAATCCGTTCATTTCCTTGAACCACTTCAATAGGGATTATCTAGACATTGGTTTTCTTATGTTTCATATCCTCCAAGAACATGGAGAATACTACATTGTTATCCTGTTGGTTCTTGAGGTCCTTTTCCTGCCACAAAGTTTCATAGCGCACTGCATAAAATTTCCCCTTCCTATCTAGAAAATATGAAAACTTGGTCTCCTCCCAGTCCACCAATGCTATCCGTATTAGAAACCAGGAATAATGGAATTTCATTCCATTATATTGTGCATCTAGACAATATACTAGAAATTGATTCAACAAGTATGGTGCCCAGTTGAATACTATGCCCTTTGCGCACTACGCAACTATTGCGATCACTCCTACTAGGGATTCTTCCTTTATGCACTTTCTCAACATTTTGGAGGCCATCAGTTTTGTAGTAAAATTGGTTGCATGATCGTTAATATCCTTGATGATTAGTCCTTGGGTTCCCCTGTTTGTCCTGAACTATGTTTTTACTTCCTCTACAATCTCTTTATCTTTGGTATTATTATCCAAATAATCTTATGGTTGTGCCCCATTGGTAGGTAAACCTGTGATATTTAGATATGAGATTCACATCTATGGGGACTGACTTGTCCATCCATATGATACCTCCATGTACCCTAGCCAATGGTTGTTTCACACAAAGTCCCACATTTTTACCGTGCCCAAAATGTGTGTCATAAAGTTGGCTTAGGTTGATTGAAAATTAGTATGGATTGTTGGTTTTCATTGATGTCAACCATTGGAGAGTGATACTGTATATTGATGTCAACCCTTGGAGAAAGTCTGGTAGTGAATTCTGGTAGCACAAAGGTGTGGGTAATGGACCCAAGTTTGTTTGATGTATAATGGTATGAGTTTTAATATATTTTAATTTAAGGCTATTCTAGATGGGTATTACATGTCATTCCATTTCCTGTGGTATGTGAAATGTTAGATAACTCATCACGGTTAGAGAGTTATGGCCATGTGAAGTTGGAGAACCTAGGTTTGGGTAATGGACCCAAGTTTGTTTGATGGATAATGGTATGAGTTTTGATATATTTTCAATAAAGACTATTCTATATGGATAGTACATGTCATTCCATTTCCATTGGTATGTGGAACGCCACATAACTCCTCATGGTTAGAGAGTTATGGCCATGTGAAGTTGGAGAACCCTCATGAGTCATCTAGAAGCCCCAAAAGGTCAAATTAGTCAAACTGGTTTAATAGATTTTAGAAGGTAAATAATAAAGTGAAGTTATGAGTATACTATAAGTCAAAGTGAATAAAAAAAAAAGAAATTATTTAAATAATAAAGTTAATGGAGAAATTACTAAGTGGACAAGTGGTCAGAAGTGGGTTAGCCCCAAAATAAGGAAAGTGGTTTAAGATGGTTAGAAGGTAACCCCTTGAGGTAAAGTGAAGTTATGAGTGTACTATAAGTCAAAGTGGATACAAAATAAATTNTGGGTTAAGATGGTTAAAAGGTAACCCCTTGAAGAAGCTACATGAAAGTATAAATAAGAGGCAAGGCTCTCTCATTTTAATCACACTTGAGCATATTGAATATCTACAGGTGACTGAGGTAACTAAAGGATATCTAAGCCGAATTTCAGAGGGAAGGTGAAGTAAAGAAGGCCGAAATTCAAGGGAGGATAAATTATTTTGATGATGCTTTCTAAGATATGGTATTTACTGGTCATCTCACCATTTTCGCAATAATTTTTTTTCTAGAATGATTCAGACCGTGAAATTGAGAGGTCATTGAGGAAACATATCCAAGTAGTTGTGGTACAAATTTAAGCTTGTGGTTCATTGTATTTTGGAGTTACACTCCGTGGAAAATAGGGTTTGTGGCTAGTCCTGAAACTAGTCTAAAACAGGTGTTTTGGGTAAAAACATCATAACTTTTTCATAACAGATCCAAATTCATAATACCAAATGTGTTGGTTAGAGTACAGTATTTATTACTCTGCGTACTATTTTCATATCCATACCACAAATATTCCATGTGGGGCACGCTCTACGAGTTCACTCTCTAGAATAAGCCAAAATTCAACAAGGCATGCCATTTTTTCTATAACTCCTTTTCTGAGAGGTTCCAAATAGTGACACTTGGAGAAATTGCATAAAACACACTAAAGAACATTGTGTAATATTTTAATATCTTTATTCATTACAGATACATAGTTATGAATATTTCAAGTTAGGGTTGTTGACTAATCTAAAACTAGTCATGTGAGACTAAAGTAAAGTTTGATGAAAATGCTA
>JZKD02S0804061.1:0-14540 GCA_000966675.3 Picea glauca | reverse complement strand
TGTATGTGCGAAATGCAACTCTCCTGCCTCTGCTTCTGCTTTGATAAGTGATGATACGATTGATTGTCTGCGATGCGGTGAAAAATATCCATATATATATATGGACATTGCCTCAATGCTTCCATCCGAACCATGGGCAACACAACCGTGCATTGTACAATTAGGCAGCCTCTGTTACAAGATGTGCTTCCTAGGTTGGCAGAATTGTTGTATGCGGCATACCTACAAAAAAAGGCAAGCAGTGTCTACATGTTGCGCGACTTTTGGATACACAACAAATTTACCTTAAATGAGAACAATGCAATATTGCATATCGACTGAAGAAGAAAAAAAAAAGACAAGAAAAAAAAACATATCAAGCCTTGGCAGGAAACGAAAATATCTCATATGTCTCTGTAATATTTCTTCAACACCCAGATGAATGTTCGTCGGACTCGAGTACATGAGATTCCATGCACATAAGATTGTTCAATCCAAAAATGGGAAGCATGGAAATAAACCCCATATATCCCATGGCCTCAGTTATTTTCTCATGGGAACATATACCAGATGTAAGAGAAAACCAATGCCGTGACATGTTTTCTTTGTATATGAAATTGTTTGATGCAAAGGTCGATGCGTGCTGCTCTATGGAACCTTGTGGGATCTTGCTTGCGGTCTGTTTGGAGTTTAGTTGGTTCTTGGTTGTATGCTTCGTCTGTGAATTTGTATATCACAGAACTCCTAGTGTTGTTTGGATGACACGAAACAATAGAATTGCAATTTTTTAGCCATCTAGCCCGCAAGTCCGCTTGTCAATTTGTATGGCGTTGTGACACAAATGTAGTATGTGGCTTGTTTTATCACTTTTCCTTAATCGATGAACTTGGTAAAATTAATCTCCTGGAATAATTTGAAATAAACGAATATATATTGTGCGAAGTCGAATTGTGCTATCATATCAACAAGAGACCCTTAAAATTCAAATTGATCGTTGTTATGCTTGCGATGATAGAATTTTAAAAGGCTTTGTTTTGTTTCCTTCATTTTTTTTAAAATAAGAGATTTAACATCCTTTAATAATTTTATGTAATTAAATTGTACAATATCAATATTTAATATTAATGATTTAGTATTTGAAAATAATGGTTTTAAATAATGTTAGATAGTTGATAGGGATGATCATCCGTAAACAATCGCATTCTTCAGCCCGCCAGTCCTGGACTCCGTCTGTCAATTTTTATATCACGGAACTCCAAGTGTTGTTTGAGGACACAGAACAATAGAAGTGCAATGTTGAGCCAGCCAGCCCACAAATCCGTAGGTCATTATGTATATTGTGGAACTCTAGGTGCTATTTGTAGGACACGGAACAATAGAGGCCCAATTTTGAGCCCGTCAGCCCGAGAACCCGCAATCCAAAAAGTGTTTAAGTATGGAATGAGGGATCCGTACATGCTCTATAAAATATCATGTCCATACTTTATAAAAGTACATATTTATTATGTATTAATTGTTTCTCAGAAAATTTCTAGGTGTGGAAGTTTGCGGATACACGTGTTCAGATTTCCTCTTACTTTTATATCACCGGCCCGACCGACCACTTCCCTGTTTCATATTGTACAATTTTTTTGGATCGTGAGTTTCCGAATATGCGGGTTTTTCTTTTAAATAAGATATTTAACATCCTTTAATAATTTTATGTAATTAAATTGTACAATATCAATATTTAATATTAATAATTTAGTATTTGAAATAATGTTTTTGGATAATGTCAGATAGTTGATAGCCGAGGAGTCTATGTGTCAATTTGTATATCGTGGAACTCCGAGTGTTGCTTGGAGGACAAAGAACAATAGAAGTGCAGTGTTGTACCAGCAAGCCTGCAAGTCCACCTATCAATTTGTGTATCGCGGAACTCTGGGTGCTATTTGTAGGACATAGAACAATAGAGGCCCAATTTTGAGCCCGCCAGCCCGAGAACCCGTGATCCAAAAAGTGGCTAAGTATGGAATGAGGGATCCGTACATGCTCTATAAAATCTCATGTCCATACTTTATAAAAGTACAAATTTTAGTATGTATTACTCATTTCTCCAAAAATTTCTAGGTGCGGAAGTTGTCAAATACACGTGTTCAGATTTTCACTTACTTTTATATCACCAGCCCGACCGACCGACCGCTTCCCCATTTCATATTGTACAAACTTTTTGGATCGTGAGTTTCCGAATACGTGGGTTTTTCTTTTAAATGAGATATTTAACATCCTTTAATAATTTTATGTAATTAAATTGTACAATATCAATATTTAATATTAATAATTTAGTATTGAAAATAATRTTTTTGGATAATGTTCGATAGTTGATAGCCTTGGAGTTCGTCTGTCAATTTGTATATCACAGAACTCCGAGTGTTGTTTAGAGGACACGGAACAATAGAAGTGCAATGTTGAGCTAGCCAGCTCGCAAGTCCACATGTCATTATGTATATCGCAGAACTCTCGGTGCTATTTGTAGGACATGAAACAATAGAGGCCCAATTTTGAGCCCGTCAACCCGAGAACCCGCGATCCAAAAAGTGTTTAAGTATGGAATGAGGGATCCATATATGCTCTATAAAATATCGTGTCCATACTTTATAAAAGTACATATTTATTATGTATTACTTGTTTCTCAGAAAATTTCTATGTGCGGAAATTTGCGGATACACGTATTTAGATTTCCTCTTACTTTTATATCACCGGCCTGACCGACCACTTCCCTGTTTCATATTGTAAAAAAAATTTGGATCGTGAGTTTCCGAATACGCGGGTTTTTCTTTTAAATAAGATATTTAACATCCTTTAATAATTTTATGTAATTAAATTGTATAACATCAATATTTAATATTAATAATTTAGTATTGGAAATAATGTTTTTGGATAATGTCAGATAGTTGATAGCCGAGGAGTCTGTGTGTCAATTTGTATATCGTGGAACTCCGAGTGTTGTTTGGAGGACAAAGAACAATAGAAGTGCAGTGTTGTACCACCAAGCCTGCAAGTCCACCTGTCAATTTGTGTATCGCGGAACTCTGGGTGCTATTTGTAGGACATAGAACAATAGAGGCCCAATTTTGAGCCCGCCAGCCCRAGAACCCGCGATCCAAAAAGTGGCTAAGTATGGAATGAGGGATCCGTACATGCTCTATAAAATCTCATGTCCATACTTTATAAAAGTACAAATTTAGTATGTATTACTCGTTTCTCCAAAAATTTCTAGGTGCGGAAGTTGCCAAATACACGTGTTCAGAGTTTCACTTACTTTTATATCACCAGCCCGACCGACCGACCGCTTCCCCGTTTCATATTGTACAAACTTTTTGGATCGCGAGTTTCCGAATACGTGGGTTTTTCTTTTAAATGAGATATTTAACATCCTTTAATAATTTTATGTAATTAAATTGTACAATATCAATATTTAATATTAATAATTTAGTATTGAAAATAATGTTTTTGGATAATGTTAGATAGTTGATAGCCTTGGAGTTCGTCTGTCAATTTGTATATCGCGGAACTCCGAGTGTTGTTTAGAGGACACGAAACAATAGAAGTGCAATGTTGAGCCAGCCAACTCACAAGTCCACCTGTCATTATGTATATCGCAGAACTCTCGGTGCTATTTATAGGACATGAAACAATAGAGGCCCAATTTTGAGCACGTCAGCCCGAGAACTCGCAATCCAAAAAGTGGATAAGTATGGAATGAGGGATCCGTACATGCTCTATAAAATCTTGTGTCCATACTTTATAAAAGTACATATTTAGTACGTATTACTCGTTTATCGAAAAATTTCTAGGTGCGGAAATTGGCGGATACCCGTGTTTAGATTTCCAGTTACTTTTATATCACCATCCCGACCTACCACTTATTTGTTTCATATTGTACAAATTTTATGGATCGTGAGTTTTCGAATACGCGGGTTTTTCTTTTAAATAAGATATTTAACATCCTTTAATAATTTTATGTAATTAAATTGTACAATATCAATATTTAATATTAATAATTTAGTATTGAAAATAATGTTTTTGGATAATGTTAGATAGTTGATAGTCGTGGAGTCTGTGTGTCAATTTGTATATCGTGGAACTTCGAGTGTTGTTTGGAGGACATGGAACAAAATAAGTGCAATGTTGATCCAGCCAGCCCGCAAGTCCACCTGTCAATTTGTATATCGCAGAACTCTGGGTGATATTTGTAGGACACGGAACAATAGAGGCCTAATTTTGAGCCCGCCAGCCCGAGAACCCGCAATCCAAAAAGTGGCTAAGTATGGAATGAAAGATTCGTACATGCTCCATAAATTCTCATGTCCATACTTTATGAAAGTACATATTTAGTATGTATTATTGGTTTCTCGGAAAATTTCTAGGTGCGGAAGTTGGCGGATACACGTGTTCAGATTTCCACTTACTTTTATATCACCAGCCCGACCGACCGCTTCCCCGTTTCATATTGTACAAACTTTTTGGATCGTGAGTTTCTGAATACACAGGCTTTTCTTTTAAATAAGATATTTAACATCCTTTAATAATTTTATGTAATTACATTGTACAATATCAATATTTAATATTAATAATTTAGTATTGAAAATAATGTTTTTGGATAATGTTAGATAGTCGATAGCCCTAGAGTTCATCTGTCAATTTGTATATCGCAGAACTCCGAGTGTTGTTTGGAGGACACAGAACAATTGAAGTGCAATGTTGAGCCAGCCAGCCCGCTAGTCCGCCTGTCATTATGTATATCGCGGAACTCTGGGTGTTATTTGTTGGAAACGAAAAAATAGAGGCCCAATTTTGAGCTCGTCGGCCCGAGAACAAGCGATCCAAAAAGTGGCGAAGTATGGAATGAGGGATCCGTACATGCTCTATAAAATCTCATGTCCATACTTTATAAAAGTACATATTTAGTATGTATTATTCATTTCTCGGAAAATTGCTAGGTGCGAAAGTTGGCGAATACACGTGTTCAGATTTCCACTTACTTTTATATCACAAGCCCGACCAACCGCTTCCCCGTTTCATATTGTACAAACTTTTTGGATCGCGAGTTTCCGAATACGTGGGTTTTTCTTTTAAATAAGATATTTAACATCCTTCAATAATTTTATGTAATTAAATTGTACAATATCAATATTTAATATTAATAATTTAGTATTGAAAATAATGTTTTTGGATAATGTTAGATAGTTGATAATCGTGGATTTTGTCTGTCAATATGTATATCGTGGAACTCCGAGTGTTGTTTGGAGGACACGGAACAATAGAAGTGCAATGTTGAGTCAGCCAACCCGTAAGTCCACTTGTTAATTTGTATATCGCGGAACTCTGGGTGCTATTTGTAGGACACAGAACAATAGAGGCCCAATTTTGAGCCCGCCAGCCCAAGAACCCGCGATCCAAAAAGTGGCTAAGTATGGAAGGAGGGATCCATACATTCTCTATAAAATCTCATGTCCATACTTTATAAAAGTACATATTTAGTATGTATTAATCGTTTCTCGAAAAATTTCTAGGTGCGGAAGTTGGTGGATACACGTGTTCTGATTTCCACTTACTTTTATATCACCAACCCGACCGACCGCTTCCCCGTTTCATATTGTACAAGATTTTTAGATCGCGAGTTTCCGAATTCGCGGGTTTTTCTTTTAAATAAGATATTAGACGTCATTTAATAATTTTATGTAATTAAATTGTACAATATCAATATTTAATATTAATAATTTAGTATTGAAAATAATGTTTTTGGATAATGTTAGATAGTTGATAGCCCTTGAGTTTGTCTATCAATTTGTATATCGTGGAACTCCGAGTGTTGTTTGGAGGACACGGAACAATAGAAGTGCAATGTTGAGCCAACCAACCCGCAAGTCCGCCTGCCATTATGTATATCGTGGAACTCTGGGTGCTATTTGTAGGACACTGAACAATAGAGACCCAATTGTTACTTTTATATCACCATCTCGACCGACCGCTTCCCCGTTTCATATTGAACAAACTTTTTGAATCGTTGGTTCCCGCATAGGCGGGTTCAACATTGCGTTTCCATTGTTCCGCCACCTGCAAATAACACCCAGACTTCCGTGATTTACAAATTCCCCTTCATCTCCTATGCTTTCACTTTCTATTTACTTTGTCATTTTTTCGAATGTCTCATGCTTTTATATACAACACCCGAAGTTTCGCAATATACAAATTGCCCTTTCAACATTACTCTTCCACTATTCCTCTACTCACAAACAACACCTGAAATTCCACAATATACAAATTGACAACCGAAATATGTCACTGAAATGCAATATGGCCATCGGCCCCTCACGTCTCTTAGGTATATCTTCTGACCCTTTTTTTTGTAACCCGCCGGACCGCTTTCCATACTTGGGCATTTCTTGGAATCTGTTTTGTTGGTTCGCGGGTGGACGAAATGTACAATGCTTCGTCGCTCTTTGGCATCACTGCTACCTTTGTACTTATTTCCAGATATGCAATTATTAAGCTTTAATGCTAGTAGTTCATCCTGCAGGAACCGTTAAGATTATCATTAATGTCCGGAAGGCTGGAGAAGATTTGTCATTACTACGAATTCAACCAATATTTGCGGAGAAGAGTGTTATCCTTTCCAAGTATTCATTTCAAACATGATGCAATCTCTTTCATGCGTCGGCCAGTTGGTGCCTTTAAGAAATCTTTAATTCTTTATCGTTGTTCGCCGTCACCGCCACCTTCGCACTTTTTTCTAAATATGCAATCAATGAGCTTTAATGGTAACAACTCATTATGCACAAACCCTGAAGATTGTCTTTGATCAGCGAAAGGCTCGAGGAGATCTTCAATTAATGTGCATTAAACGAGGATTTGTGGAGGGTTATATTATCCCTCGCCAATTTTCATTTCAAACATCGTCTGGAGAAAACAGAAATTCTCATTAACTTGTGGCAGCGATTCTGTTGAGATACAGTAAACACATTCGGACATGATGGCCAGAGGTTCCAGTATTCTAGGGCATATTCTTACTACTCATCTCCCTCCACTCGGGAGAAAAAAAGGAGATGGTCCCTTGGTACATTGAGAGATATATTTCAAGCCAAATAATTCCAAGGCAACCCTGCCTGCTCAGAGAACCTGCACAGTTGTATTGATGGTTGGAATAGAGATTGATGCCATGGATTCTGAGCCAGAAGAAGATGATTTCATGGACGATGATAGGATAATGGATGATGGAAATGCAGAGATTATTCCCACTCCTGTGCACAAATTGAAATCAACCATAACAGGCAGAACTTCCCGGCTCAGTGATGGCGGTCCTGTCAACACCAAAAGAAGGAGTTCCAGAAAAGAAACCAACGTTGAATGCAATAGTCGCTTTGCATCTCGAAAGTAGAAATTCTAGAGGTCCAAATTAGTATGTTCTGGGTGGAAGACTTTCAATGTAAGGAAATGATATGTTGATGCTCCCAGAGATATATTTCAAGACAAAAAAATATTCAATTGCAGGATTATTGTCAGGTTCTCTAGATATACAATTAACATCTTTGGGAATGAGGACCAGAACTCCCATTGGTGCAAGGCATATTTCTACTAGTTGTCTCATTCCACCCAGAATGGACTAATTTGGGCCTCTGAAATTGCACGTGCAACCTGTGTCCCTAAAGTTTTTCGACTGTGGAGAGGCGGTTTCGTGGTGTGTCCTAACTTTCAATTAAGGGCTATTCCATTTTTCCTGCAACATTTTTTGTCTTCTTCCTCATGGGAAGCTTCTAAGAACTATCAATTTTACCACTGGATGATCCATCGAGGAGAAAATTGCAAGGATTTAAAAAAAGGCATGGTAATCATTTTTGTATGTATGTTGAAGAGCATCTCGATGGCTCCTGCATGCTACAGATCCCATGCCTGTGTTTGTGGAAGATACGTTAAATGTTTTGGCCCAAAGAAATGGGTCCAATTTATAAGGATAGATGTACAGTACTTGGTGTTCTTTCTTTTTTTTAAATGGATTTTCTATTAAAAAAAATTCCCTTGGAGTCTTCGTTGTTGCTTCTTTTCTGGATTTAGTGCCTCTTCTCATTGGCATGGTTCGGTAGTCTCGTAGTTATTCAATATTGTATTTTATTAGGTAATTTGTTCTAAGATGATGCATCTAACAATTATATGACAATGTACTGTGTCAATTCACCAGGATTTTATGCAAACAAAAAATGGATTACACACAGTTTCAAACCAACGTTCAATTCTATTCGCAATGTAGATAGAACATAGCAATACCAAATCACAATGTTGCAACAAAATCGTCATTCTTGTTTCTAGACATGCAGTTATTAAGCTTTAATGCTAACAACCCATAATGCAATAAGTTTAATACTTAAGTTAATATGTTACAGTCATGGAAGAATGTATCGAGAACACACTTACACCCACAAGTTGCAATAAAATCTAATCTTCAACAAATCATTTGCTAACAATTACTAGAAAATGATGGTTTTGCAACAATGGGGCTTGTTTGAAACCAATTCACGCTTATGAATATTTCCCTCCTCCTTTTTATTTTCCCACTCTTTTACCCCCTGTAGTTTCTCTTTATGGTTATTTAATCGTTTTTTTTTTTTTTTGAATATGCCTTGCTGCGCGGGTTGGCGGATTCACGCATTTCAACTGAGTCCTTCCCCTTTGTCTAAATTGGGCCTCTATTGTTCTGTGTCCTACAAGTAGCACCCAAAATTTCATGATATAGAAATTGACAGGNTCAATATTTAATATTAATAATTTAGTATTGGAAATAATGTTTTTGGATAATGTCAGATAGTTGATAGCCGAGGAGTCTGTGTGTCAATTTGTATATCGTGGAACTCCGAGTGTTGTTTGGAGGACAAAGAACAATAGAAGTGCAGTGTTGTACCACCAAGCCTGCAAGTCCACCTGTCAATTTGTGTATCGCGGAACTCTGGGTGCTATTTGTAGGACATAGAACAATAGAGGCCCAATTTTGAGCCCGCCAGCCCRAGAACCCGCGATCCAAAAAGTGGCTAAGTATGGAATGAGGGATCCGTACATGCTCTATAAAATCTCATGTCCATACTTTATAAAAGTACAAATTTAGTATGTATTACTCGTTTCTCCAAAAATTTCTAGGTGCGGAAGTTGTCAAATACACGTGTTCAGATTTTCACTTACTTTTATATCACCAGCCCGACCGACCGACCGCTTCCCCGTTTCATATTGTACAAACTTTTTGGATCGCGAGTTTCCGAA
This sequence comes from Picea glauca, assembly GCA_000966675.3. Lineage (NCBI taxonomy): Eukaryota > Viridiplantae > Streptophyta > Pinopsida > Pinales > Pinaceae > Picea > Picea glauca. The sequence continues at coordinate 5,273 of JZKD02S0804061.1, read as the reverse complement.
TACGCGGGTTTTTCTTTTAAATGAGATATTTAACATCCTTTAATAATTTTATGTAATTAAATTGTACAATATCAATATTTAATATTAATAATTTAGTATTAAAAATAATGTTTTTGGATAATGTTAGATAGTTGATAGCCTTGGAGTTCGTCTGTCAATTTGTATATCGCGGAACTCCGAGTGTTGTTTAGAGGACACGAAACAATAGAAGTGTAATGTTGAGCCAGCCAACTCGCAAGTCCGCCTGTCATTATGTATATCGCAGAACTCTCGGTGCTATTTATAGGACATGAAATAATAGAGGCCCAATTTTGAGCACGTCAGCCCGAGAACTCGCGATCCAAAAAGTGGATAAGTATGGAATGAGGGATCCGTACATGCTCTATAAAATCTTGTGTCCATACTTTATAAAAGCACATATTTAGTATGTATTACTCGTTTATCGAAAAATTTCTAGGTGCGGAAATTGGCGGATACACGTGTTTAGATTTCCAGTTACTTTTATATCACCATCCCGACCTACCACTTATTTGTTTCATATTGTACAAATTTTATGGATCGCGAGTTTTCGAATACGCGGGTTTTTCTTTTAAATAAGATATTTAACATCCTTTAATAATTTTATGTAATTAAATTGTACAATATCAATATTTAATATTAATAATTTAGTATTGAAAATAATGTTTTTGGATAATGTTAGATAGTTGATAGTCGTGGAGTCTGTGTGTCAATTTGTATATCGTGGAACTTCGAGTGTTGTTTGGAGGACATGGAACAAAATAAGTGCAATGTTGATCCAGCCAGCCCGCAAGTCCACCTGTCAATTTGTATATCGCAGAACTCTGGGTGATATTTGTAGGACACGGAACAATAGAGGCCTAATTTTGAGCCCGCCAGCCCGAGAACCCGCAATCCAAAAAGTGGCTAAGTATGGAATGAAAGATTCGTACATGCTCCATAAATTCTCATGTCCATACTTTATGAAAGTACATATTTAGTATGTATTATTGGTTTCTCGGAAAATTTCTAGGTGCGGAAGTTGGCGGATACACGTGTTCAGATTTCCACTTACTTTTATATCACCAGCCCGACCGACCGCTTCCCCGTTTCATATTGTACAAACTTTTTGGATCGTGAGTTTCTGAATACACAGGCTTTTCTTTTAAATAAGATATTTAACATCCTTTAATAATTTTATGTAATTACATTGTACAATATCAATATTTAATATTAATAATTTAGTATTGAAAATAATGTTTTTGGATAATGTTAGATAGTCGATAGCCCTAGAGTTCATCTGTCAATTTGTATATCGCAGAACTCCGAGTGTTGTTTGGAGGACACAGAACAATTGAAGTGCAATGTTGAGCCAGCCAGCCCGCTAGTCCGCCTGTCATTATGTATATCGCGGAACTCTGGGTGTTATTTGTTGGAAACGAAAAAATAGAGGCCCAATTTTGAGCTCGTCGGCCCGAGAACAAGCGATCCAAAAAGTGGCGAAGTATGGAATGAGGGATCCGTACATGCTCTATAAAATCTCATGTCCATACTTTATAAAAGTACATATTTAGTATGTATTATTCATTTCTCGGAAAATTGCTAGGTGCGAAAGTTGGCGAATACACGTGTTCAGATTTCCACTTACTTTTATATCACAAGCCCGACCAACCGCTTCCCCGTTTCATATTGTACAAACTTTTTGGATCGCGAGTTTCCGAATACGTGGGTTTTTCTTTTAAATAAGATATTTAACATCCTTCAATAATTTTATGTAATTAAATTGTACAATATCAATATTTAATATTAATAATTTAGTATTGAAAATAATGTTTTTGGATAATGTTAGATAGTTGATAATCGTGGATTTTGTCTGTCAATATGTATATCGTGGAACTCCGAGTGTTGTTTGGAGGACACGGAACAATAGAAGTGCAATGTTGAGTCAGCCAACCCGTAAGTCCACTTGTTAATTTGTATATCGCGGAACTCTGGGTGCTATTTGTAGGACACAGAACAATAGAGGCCCAATTTTGAGCCCGCCAGCCCAAGAACCCGCGATCCAAAAAGTGGCTAAGTATGGAAGGAGGGATCCATACATTCTCTATAAAATCTCATGTCCATACTTTATAAAAGTACATATTTAGTATGTATTAATCGTTTCTCGAAAAATTTCTAGGTGCGGAAGTTGGTGGATACACGTGTTCTGATTTCCACTTACTTTTATATCACCAACCCGACCGACCGCTTCCCCGTTTCATATTGTACAAGATTTTTAGATCGCGAGTTTCCGAATTCGCGGGTTTTTCTTTTAAATAAGATATTAGACGTCATTTAATAATTTTATGTAATTAAATTGTACAATATCAATATTTAATATTAATAATTTAGTATTGAAAATAATGTTTTTGGATAATGTTAGATAGTTGATAGCCCTTGAGTTTGTCTATCAATTTGTATATCGTGGAACTCCGAGTGTTGTTTGGAGGACACGGAACAATAGAAGTGCAATGTTGAGCCAACCAACCCGCAAGTCCGCCTGCCATTATGTATATCGTGGAACTCTGGGTGCTATTTGTAGGACACTGAACAATAGAGACCCAATTGTTACTTTTATATCACCATCTCGACCGACCGCTTCCCCGTTTCATATTGAACAAACTTTTTGAATCGTTGGTTCCCGCATAGGCGGGTTCAACATTGCGTTTCCATTGTTCCGCCACCTGCAAATAACACCCAGACTTCCGTGATTTACAAATTCCCCTTCATCTCCTATGCTTTCACTTTCTATTTACTTTGTCATTTTTTCGAATGTCTCATGCTTTTATATACAACACCCGAAGTTTCGCAATATACAAATTGCCCTTTCAACATTACTCTTCCACTATTCCTCTACTCACAAACAACACCTGAAATTCCACAATATACAAATTGACAACCGAAATATGTCACTGAAATGCAATATGGCCATCGGCCCCTCACGTCTCTTAGGTATATCTTCTGACCCTTTTTTTTGTAACCCGCCGGACCGCTTTCCATACTTGGGCATTTCTTGGAATCTGTTTTGTTGGTTCGCGGGTGGACGAAATGTACAATGCTTCGTCGCTCTTTGGCATCACTGCTACCTTTGTACTTATTTCCAGATATGCAATTATTAAGCTTTAATGCTAGTAGTTCATCCTGCAGGAACCGTTAAGATTATCATTAATGTCCGGAAGGCTGGAGAAGATTTGTCATTACTACGAATTCAACCAATATTTGCGGAGAAGAGTGTTATCCTTTCCAAGTATTCATTTCAAACATGATGCAATCTCTTTCATGCGTCGGCCAGTTGGTGCCTTTAAGAAATCTTTAATTCTTTATCGTTGTTCGCCGTCACCGCCACCTTCGCACTTTTTTCTAAATATGCAATCAATGAGCTTTAATGGTAACAACTCATTATGCACAAACCCTGAAGATTGTCTTTGATCAGCGAAAGGCTCGAGGAGATCTTCAATTAATGTGCATTAAACGAGGATTTGTGGAGGGTTATATTATCCCTCGCCAATTTTCATTTCAAACATCGTCTGGAGAAAACAGAAATTCTCATTAACTTGTGGCAGCGATTCTGTTGAGATACAGTAAACACATTCGGACATGATGGCCAGAGGTTCCAGTATTCTAGGGCATATTCTTACTACTCATCTCCCTCCACTCGGGAGAAAAAAAGGAGATGGTCCCTTGGTACATTGAGAGATATATTTCAAGCCAAATAATTCCAAGGCAACCCTGCCTGCTCAGAGAACCTGCACAGTTGTATTGATGGTTGGAATAGAGATTGATGCCATGGATTCTGAGCCAGAAGAAGATGATTTCATGGACGATGATAGGATAATGGATGATGGAAATGCAGAGATTATTCCCACTCCTGTGCACAAATTGAAATCAACCATAACAGGCAGAACTTCCCGGCTCAGTGATGGCGGTCCTGTCAACACCAAAAGAAGGAGTTCCAGAAAAGAAACCAACGTTGAATGCAATAGTCGCTTTGCATCTCGAAAGTAGAAATTCTAGAGGTCCAAATTAGTATGTTCTGGGTGGAAGACTTTCAATGTAAGGAAATGATATGTTGATGCTCCCAGAGATATATTTCAAGACAAAAAAATATTCAATTGCAGGATTATTGTCAGGTTCTCTAGATATACAATTAACATCTTTGGGAATGAGGACCAGAACTCCCATTGGTGCAAGGCATATTTCTACTAGTTGTCTCATTCCACCCAGAATGGACTAATTTGGGCCTCTGAAATTGCACGTGCAACCTGTGTCCCTAAAGTTTTTCGACTGTGGAGAGGCGGTTTCGTGGTGTGTCCTAACTTTCAATTAAGGGCTATTCCATTTTTCCTGCAACATTTTTTGTCTTCTTCCTCATGGGAAGCTTCTAAGAACTATCAATTTTACCACTGGATGATCCATCGAGGAGAAAATTGCAAGGATTTAAAAAAAGGCATGGTAATCATTTTTGTATGTATGTTGAAGAGCATCTCGATGGCTCCTGCATGCTACAGATCCCATGCCTGTGTTTGTGGAAGATACGTTAAATGTTTTGGCCCAAAGAAATGGGTCCAATTTATAAGGATAGATGTACAGTACTTGGTGTTCTTTCTTTTTTTTAAATGGATTTTCTATTAAAAAAAATTCCCTTGGAGTCTTCGTTGTTGCTTCTTTTCTGGATTTAGTGCCTCTTCTCATTGGCATGGTTCGGTAGTCTCGTAGTTATTCAATATTGTATTTTATTAGGTAATTTGTTCTAAGATGATGCATCTAACAATTATATGACAATGTACTGTGTCAATTCACCAGGATTTTATGCAAACAAAAAATGGATTACACACAGTTTCAAACCAACGTTCAATTCTATTCGCAATGTAGATAGAACATAGCAATACCAAATCACAATGTTGCAACAAAATCGTCATTCTTGTTTCTAGACATGCAGTTATTAAGCTTTAATGCTAACAACCCATAATGCAATAAGTTTAATACTTAAGTTAATATGTTACAGTCATGGAAGAATGTATCGAGAACACACTTACACCCACAAGTTGCAATAAAATCTAATCTTCAACAAATCATTTGCTAACAATTACTAGAAAATGATGGTTTTGCAACAATGGGGCTTGTTTGAAACCAATTCACGCTTATGAATATTTCCCTCCTCCTTTTTATTTTCCCACTCTTTTACCCCCTGTAGTTTCTCTTTATGGTTATTTAATCGTTTTTTTTTTTTTTTGAAT
>JZKD02S0804038.1:235990-246949 GCA_000966675.3 Picea glauca | reverse complement strand
AACTCTGATAACACTTAATTAATAAAGAAGCAAGAAATAAATACATGCAATGATCAAGATTCATACCACAACATAAAAGACATGCACGATATACCATGCACACTGTTAACTTGCAAGCATGCATATTATAGGTACAATCTCATGTATAATAATTGATACGCAGGGGAAATAAATGCAAAAGCAAAGGAAACAATAATAGAACACACTTATCTCTTATAAAAGAAGACACCAATTGGATGTAGACCAAGGACGTTCCACTCAACCGTAGACATTGTTGTTCCAAGTCTCAACATCAATGTCACTCTCGAGCTAGGGCTATGAATCCACAAGGACGGTTCTAAAGTGTTACTTGGATTCCCAAACCAGTCAACACTCAAGCTCTCACAAGATTCTCCAGCACTCATAGCAATCCAAGTACCCAACTCTCTTCTACCCAACCTGCACCACCCGAGAGAATAGACCTCCACCCTTCTCTGCCACGCAGTCCCTCTCCATTCAGGGCTTCAATGCATCTGGTCCAAAATATCCATGCTAAGACTCTTAAGAATCGCAGATATGATCAAAGCTGGTCACAGGCCAGGCATCTCAGACATGCATGCCTTAGATCATGGATAGACTACACCGACAATCTTTGCAACCAACAAAATCATGGCTGCTCTTCAACAATTCATCTTCCTTTCCCAAGACAAGACACTAAAGTGAGGAAATATGAGTGAATGAGGGGATGGATGAAGTGCAGACTCCACGAGAGAGGATGAACAGTGAACAAAACAGGTGAATGAATGCGTGAGGTGACCAACAACAACTCCAGAATGGGGAACGTGAATGAGAGTATTTTCCAACGAGAGAACGAATGAACCAACCCCTTCCACAGACCATGGGAGGGTTTTTGTAATTCTTGGGGATCAAGAACCTATTGGTATTCCCCTAAGAGCTCACGTAACTGATTCCCCCCCCGCCCATTACACACAAAATGGGTAATATAAAATAAATAAGCACTTAGCCCCTCAACCCCCTCTCTTGTGGAATCATAGCCCCCTATAACTCTAGTCCTTGTCTGTCTAGCAACCAACGATGTATTTTTTATTAATAATGATCAAAACATTACATTTCTTAGGCATACTGGCCTTTTAATAATTGTTTGGGCATTCTGGCCTCTTAGAAATGTAACAATACATTATTTAATATGGGGGCTCAAAACTTGGGGTGTTACAATTGTTATGAACAAACTCATCATACATGGCTAGGGTTCTGCAACTTTCTTCTTAGACTGATTCCTAGATCCCTACAACTTCCCACAAATACCCCCAAAAAGCCTTCTATGATACTAATATGATCTGTAAATTTTTGTGGATATTACACTAGACAGTTCGTCACAACATATCTAATAAAATACTGAAATATTTACTGTGAAGGTTAATTTCCTTTAGATCTTAGATTCTTTAGTCACTGGTTTTCTACTTAAAATTTATGAAATAGCTGCAGAAAATAGAGAACATAAATAAATACTCACACACCATGCATAAATAAACACAAGATATGACCTGGGAAACCCAATACAAGAGAAAACCCAACTATAAGGTGAGGCCTTTGTACTCTCGTTTCATCAATTGAAAGTACAAAGAAAGATACACTCTTTATGGAGTTTCCTTTGACACTATGGCCCATATCACTGCCACTTAATCTCTCTTCCTTTGTTTTTCTCTCACAATACCACTCCTAGGTGCTTTGCTCAACTATGGAAAAGATACAATGCTAAAGAATGGAACCCCCTCTCCTCTTAGTGGCCCAGTATTTAACATAGCCCGATAGCCATCTAGGGGTAGGGTTTTGACTTCCTCAACCCTCAATTGTGATAAGGTTTTGGGTAGTCTAGAAAATCCACTACGTGGCTAGCCCCACATGTTTAGGTAACGAGGGTTGATGTCACATCCAATCGCACCATCATGATCAATACGGTAGGTCAAATTGTGAGAGGCATAACATTCACATACGAGCTCCGATTGAGGCAATTATTGCATCGTTAGAAAAGGTCTCGGTGTGTAGAATATAGATGCTTGCTCCATAGTAAGGTTTGGACCATAAAAAATTGTTGTTTGATGCCTCAAAATGGCTCCAAAAGATTTCAGAGGGTTTTTTGGACCTAAATTTCCAAATTGGGACCAACCATTAAAATGGATCTGCAAGTTGATTCCTCAAATATTTTCACCCATAAATCATCGAGATAGATGACAAATAATATAATGATCCAATATAGATCAATTTGATTTCCTCAATGTCCCCGAGGTGTAGGACAGTCGGTGACATAGTGTGTTGTTAAGGCACTCCATTATGTTAAAGTCACCGGTTCAAAACCTACGGGGACAAAAAATCCAGCCATGTTAAGGGTTGGTGTGGCTTAGGCCGGGCGTGATCCTTGGGTGATTTTGATAGCTTAGATGCCCCTGAGTTGCGGTTTCTCATCCACAGGCTAGTCCCGCAGGTCACAGACAAACTAGCAAAAAAAAAAAAAATTGATTTCCTCTATTACCAAGATTAAGTATAATATTTCATGTATGATAGAGAATTTGAGATAAGAATGCATATGGGATTTCCATTAGTTGCAAGTAAATCCCCTTGTTTCATTGAATTGGATTAAACATTAATTATGCTTAGAGTTTAAAAAGATAACTATTTTCACATAATTAGAAGAGGTATGAAATATTGTTTTAAGTTAGGGATAGACATACTAGAAAGGATAGATAAGAAGTCAATGGGTTGATCCACAAAATTATTCTCTTTTCCTACCTTCTAGGACCCGAAAAGAAAATGGCCAGTGGATTTGTTTGAAATGATGGGAAGGAGGTGAGATTTACTTACCCAAAATTAATGAGTGGTCTCAAAGTTGAAGATGACTCCAGGGGGGGGCTCCTGCTGCAGTGATTTGATCTCCTTTGCTAATGTATCCAATGCCAAATTTCCTTTGAGTGAGGATTTCTTAAAGCATTTAGAGGGGTTCTTCGGAGGAGGAGATTGGGGCAGGTCTTTTTCACCTTGGGATTTTTTCAAACCAGAGCTTTTTTTTTAACCAAGAGAGAAATCCTTAACTAGGTGGCCATATTCATGACACTAACCACATTTGAAAAGGACCCCTTCATAGCCAAGGGTTTGTTATAAAATTGTAGGGCCTTTTCGAGCTGTTATAGAGTCAGCCAAACCTTTGTATAGGTTGAGTCCCACTAGTATTTTTGCCATCCCTATATAGCCAGATTCGTGAAATGAGTTATCTGCTTCATAGAAAAGGCCTAATGAATTCTCAATTTCTTTAAAGACCTCCTCTTACTGGAAGGGTCCTTAACATCCTTACCCAAACTGGAGTGAAGTTGAGATGGGTCAAATAGGTCTCAAAGTCTAGGTGCCATTTCTTAAGGTAAAAATCCTGCAAAGCCCATTTCCACTTGTTCTATATGACCTTGTCTGCATATTTTTCCGTCTTGAACGTCTATACTAGCTATCCCTTCACAAGTACCATACTTTGCACAGTGTAACCAAGCAATGCACCAAAGTTTTCCATCAACTAGGTTTTTAGGGAGTCTCCTCCCATTCTTTTTCTCAGGAAATGACCAATTATCATAAAATCCTCTAGCTCCATGATCTCATTGAGCTTAATATTATCTACAAGTTGTAAAATGAAGGTTTTTGGTTTGTGCTTGATACATTTCCTTCCTTTTAGAGGGTTTCTTGGTCCTCCCAATCCCAAGTCTTCCTACTCTGAATCCTTGGGATCAGTGGAGGAAATGCCACTCGTGAGATCACATGTTAAACACTTAATGAATCCTTATCCTAATTAAATCAATCATCAAAGTTTCCTCTAGTGTACCTAGAACCGAATGAACTAGACATCAAACCTAGAGGAGTCAAATTAGTTGAAATGAATGCATAGCGTAGAGACCTTTTTGTCAGAGTTAATTCCCCTAATGGTTCCATATATGGTAGATGATTTCCTTCGCAGAGATGATCTTTGAAAGTGTATGTGCCTGAGCCTTCTCCTTGTCGATATTGAAAGCCATGCCAAGGTGATGCGACTATGTAACATCTGGTATGAGCCCTTTCAAACTCACCCAAAAGTTCAATTGAATCTTCCTCCAAGGGTCTAGACCCTATCACCATTGGTCTCGTTGGGGATGATTCATAAGGGCCAGGATTATCCATTGGATTGGACCAAATTTGTTAGCCCTTCCAGTGGATCATCCGAGAAATTTTTCCTGGGTTTTTATGAGTTGTTGAAAACCGACTTACTAATAATGGTCAAAGAGACTCAGAGATATGGTAAGGTGTTGGGTTCTCTCAATTCTACATTTATTTTTCTCATTACCAAAAACCAAGACACAGTTTCTTTCAGAGATTATCGACCTATATCGTGTTTTAACATAGTATATAAGATCATGGCTAAGATTATAGCAAGGAGATTAAAGCCAATTCTCAGTGAAGTTATATCAGAAGAGCAATTCAACTTTTTGCAGGATAAACAAATTCATGATGTAATTGCACTCGCTTAAGAAGCTATTCACTCAGTAAAACAATCCAACGAGCCAATGACTATCCTCAATCTTGATATATCCAAATCATATGACCGATTGAGTTGGACTTTCCTTCGTTTAGTCCTGTTGAAGATGGGAATGAATCTTGCCACCGTCAGCTGGATTATGGGGTGCATTCAGTTTGTTTCATATGTAGTGCTTATTAACAGATCATCGTCTAGTTTTTTTTTTTTTTATCCTCGAGGGGGATACAACAGGGGTGCCCATTGTCCCCCTTTCTCTTTCTTATCATGGCAGAGGCCCTAAGAAAGTTTTTGAGCAGTGCTAGGTCGAGAGAGGAGTTCTAGGGAGTAAAGGTTTCACATCAAGAATCAATTTCAAACCTCCTCTTCGTCGACAATGTATTATGTTTTATGGATGGATCTCAATGGCATTTTTCTACTCTCAAGAATGCTCTCGATCTCTATTCTAAAGCCACATGTATTGAAATTAATTTCGACAAATATTTTATGTTGCCTTCTGGTCTTTCAGAATCCTCTCTACAAGAAGTCAAGGAGCTCCTTCCTTTTCCCCGGAGAGAGTTAGACTCTGGCTTTAAGTACCTTGGCTTCTTCTTAAAACCAAATGGATACATGTTTTCAGATTGGATGTGGCTCTATAAAAATTTTAAAGCTTGTATTTCTCTTTAGGTCAATAGAATGTTGTCTCATGGAGGTTGTTTATTCCTCTTGAAGTCGGTATTGGAAAGCATCATTGTCTATTGGACATCTATCGATGTTGTTCCTAGGGGCATCTTATCTAAGATTAGGAAGCTCGATTTTCAATTATTGTTTTCTATGTCTCGATTTGTTGGAGGTATCCCTTTAGTTAAATGGAGTCGGGTGGAAACTCCTAAAAATATCGACAGATGGGGGATAAAAAACATCTTCTTGTTCACACAATCCCTGCCAGCTTGAAGTCTATGGAGGCTCACACACAGTGTATCCTTATGGGGCAAAGTAATGAAATTTAAGTATATGAAAAACATGTCTATTGACGAATGGTATAGAATGTCGAGGAAATCTTCTAGGGGATCCACTGTCTAGAAAGCACTAGTAGCCTCTTTCTTGTTGGTAGGAAATTGGACAGTTTGGAGAATCAACAATGGTCAAAAGGTAAGAATAGGGGAGGACCCCTTGTTGGGTGCATATGATGAATTTTGGCTCTCAGACTCTACAATATGATCCCTTCATGAGGCCGACATTTTTTTCTTAGTAGACGCCAAGGCGCAAAATCCTCAAGCCATGGGAAGACTGGGATGGAAATTGGGGGAGGCATTGGGTTTGGGAGGACCCAAAACAGATGAGTGGGCCCATTATGTAGGCAAGCTAGTCTCCAATTTTATTAGGCTTAAAGAGGACGAGGAGGATGTACTTTGTTGGTCCAAAAATCATGGATCAGGAAACTACATGACTAAGCTAGGTTACTCAACCTATATGGAATCACAATCCAGTGGGGGAAAAAATGGTGGAAGAGCATCCTTTCGAAGCTATTGACATGGGAAATTGGTTTAAAGAGGGGTTGGTTTGGACCTATACATTGTGGTCTATGCAAACTAAATGAAGAACTTGTTTCTCACATATTTATTTCTTTTCCATACAAAATGCAGGTTATGTGGGTTATCAACTCATAGTTGAAGCAAAAATCATCTTGGTCGAAGTTGAACCTGGAAGAATGCATGAGGGAATGGCTTGAAGATAAGATGGTAAAACAACTTGAAGTGTTCCCATGCAATCTGGTTCAAAGCGTATGGTGGGCACATAATTCAAGCATATTTCGAGATGTGGATATCCCCCCGAAAGTCACTGCAGATTTAGTTTTGAAACTCACAAAGGAATTTATGGTGGACCTAAAGACAAGGAAATCTAGGAATTTGGTTATGCCTATTTTGGAAGAGGATATCTTGTGGGGATTCTTTGATGATGCGAGTCAAGGGCACCCTCCAATATGTGGGTTAGAGCAGTTATGCTTATGAACAAGGCTCATTACATGCATATCAAGTACACCCAAGGAAGAGGATAAAATAATAAAATCGAATTTATAGCCTTATGTACTCTCCTAGAGGTAGTGAAGGAAAAATGTGTGAAAAAGTTATAGGCGATGGTAGACGCGAAACGAGTCGTAGATTGGGCCTCAAAGAAAGTAAATGTGATGAACACACACATCAGACCGCTATTACATGAAATTCATGATACAATCATTTCTTATGAGTGGCTTTCTTTCCGACACATCTACAAGGAACTCAACATGAAAACGAATGAACTCTCCAAAGAAGCGTTGTCTTGGCCAATGGGGTTTGATCGAAATCCACGAGTATGTGGAGGGTGTTGAGTCCGTCTCCATGGACTTTTGATTCTAAGTATTTCCTAATATGTAGATAGCATTACCATTTCTTTGTGTTTTTTTTTGTGTTTTGTGGAAAACCAAGTTTTTATGTTAGTTGTCGGTATAAGAACTCTAAAGGGACTTAGCCAACAAAGCTATAAAAGTTGTTTTGTTGTATATGGTTGTTGTATAGGTTTTGAGTATATGTAGTAGAGTCATTTGTAGGCAAGTGGGGTCATATAGCTCTGGTAAGTCCCTTTTGGATCGCAACATGTGTATTCATACCTCTTGAATATAAAGAATATTTCCCCTGGAAATACACACACATATATAAAGTAACATCTCTCTCTATATATAGAGATATGTTTTTTTTTTTTTTTTGCTAGTTTGTCCATGACCCGTGGGACTAGCCTGTGGCTTGAAAAATCACAACTCAGGGGCATCTAAGCCGTTAAAATCACTCGGGGATCGCACCCAGCCTGAGCCACACCAACCCTTAACATGGTTGGATTTTTTGTCCCCAAGGGTTTCGAACCGATGACTTTAACATCACAGAGTGCCTTAACAACACACTCTGTCAAAAACTGTCCTACACCTCGGGGACTATATATATACAGATATGTTATTTAAGATGGAATGTAATGTCCCCAAGGCCGAGCCCAGTTGTAAATCTGATGTATGAAATGAATTGTAAATATGTGTTATAGGCTGGTGAGCCAAGTTTGTATAAGCCGGTGGGCTTATGTGATTGTTAGGCAAGAGAGCCTAAGGGTTGGAGGCCAAGGGCCTAATTTTGTACTTGTATATATGCAAAAACATTTAATAAAATTGTAAACACCGTCAGGTGCAGACCGACCACGATGAATGAGTGAAGGGGGACCGAGTTTCCACAGAGAAGGCAAGGGATTAGGGGTTGGAAGGTGGGAAAAGGGGCTAAGTGTTTAGCCTAGGGGGGGCTTAAGCCTAGGAATAATATTTTATTATTATTCCAAAATAACATGTGCCATTTATATTTTTTTTATCCTAAGTTTCTGACCAAGGGAAGGTGATGCGTGCTGGTGGAATGCATGCAGTCTCCAGGGCGACAAGTGTCAACCCTGGTGCATGCGAATAAAATAGTTTGGGTGGACCGTGAGGGGGGTTCACTCTCTCATTCGATCGGATTGCCTGAGGGTGTATAGGCTCTGAGCAGTATGACTGACACGAGCTCTGCAAAAAAACCTCGTACACCTTCTGAACTGAAACACCCGTGTATACCTCCGTACTGAACGAGAAGCCTGTGATCGATTCAGAAAGAGCCGGTTTCACCTCTGTTTGAAGGGGAAAATCCCATGTTGTGTCTGGAGAATCTGTGTGCATCCACTGCTCGGGATCGAGCCTGTGCGTGAGATCTCTGTCCCGAATCTGTGACCCTGAGCCATTTTTCCATTGCTGAGCCTGTGGAAAAATCCATGTCTATTTTTCCATTGGTTGTGTGGCCATGCAATGATGGACTGTGTGGGAGGTTTGTTGACCTGTGAGAGATTCTCTCCAGGCGAGAGAGTGCTCAGAGGAAGGAGAGAACTCCTGGAAGGAACCCTGTAGCTACCACAAATCCTGAAGACTTCCAGTCCGGTCTGTTGCTGTAACCCAAGGCAAGGGAGGTTAGCAGGCGAAGGACTGTCCAGGTGATAGAGAAGGTGTATACTCCTGGGGTGGAACAGGCATGTGGGGAATGCGGGTCTGTGGGAAGTGAGTGTGGGTGGTTCCTGGGAGAGAATCCCTTCCTGTGGCTGTGTGCTGTTTTCCCTGTAACCTCAGCTTAACCTAGGATTCCTTGTCTCGGGGTGGAGCTTAGTCCCAGCTCGGGGGTGACTCACTGCTGAGTTGATGAGCAGTGTGGTCTAAGGCTAGGAGGTTCGTGGAAGTCCTGCACTTGGTTGGTGGATTCTACCATTGTTAAAAGATAAGTATCTGTTTATGTTTTAATCATGTTTTTGCATGACTCTACTGTTTATGTTATCATGATTTCCGCTGTGTATATGAATTAGTATGAAATGCTATTGATTGTTAATTATGGCAGTAACTCATATGAATACTCTGTGTAGAATGTGTTTATTTGTTTAAATGCATGTGGATTATATAATACCTGTATGAGTTATGTACCATGTGGTGTTAAAGTTTCCTTTTAAGAGCGATTAAGCCATGGTAGCTGAAAGGGTGCGCTACATGGACTTTGAAATATTTTTCATAACGGACATTGGAATTTATTTTTTTATTATTAATATTTTTTTAAATGTCTCTTGCAAACTCCATGTTGAGAATGGAAGGAATTACACATCTCCCTCTCCATGTTGAGAACGGAAGGAATTACACATCTCCCTCTCAGTGCAATAATTATTATTCCTTACTCAACTTAATTACTCACCACTGAAATGAATTTTATTACTTCCTCTTATTACTTTTAATTCAATTTTATTTTTTATTAGTATATTACAATTTTATTTATATACTTATTTTTTATATTTTCTTTCTATTATTTATATTTTTATAATAATTCAAAAAAAACGAATTCACCACCTCCCCGCCCGCGAGAAGCACACGGTCCTAGCGACACTCCCACTGAGGAATTCGCCACCTACCTGGTAGAGGAAGAGCTGCAGGAAGGCAACAATGAATTGAAGCCGTAGAGAATGCACCATGCACACCAGGAGATAGACGCTGAGAAAAAGTCACCACCCCCGCCAACACTTCTTCACCCGGAGCACTTGAACTTGATCTTCGAGGTCCGCAACATGGTGGATGACCAAATCTTCAGGGTTGTCCGCACTAGCCAACACCTGGATATGATGTACGCAACTTACTCCAGTGGCACCCCACGACGACAATGCCCCACCTGCGCTCAGCTCTATGCCATTCCTGTTAGAAGCGGCAAGGAGACGGACGACCGCGAGGACACCGGTTAATAGGTTCTCCTGTTCAACATTGTTTCAAACTCTCTCTCTTTTTAATTTTTATCAGAGCTGTAGCTCTTCTAGTTCATAGCCATGTTAGCATTAGCATAGGCATTATCAAACTGCTGTTGAAACTGGTCATGCACCCTGGTTTCCTTTGGGCAGGGTGGCAAAACAAGGTTTTGAACTTGCATGCTATTTTGGACAGGCCAACTGTCTCAGTTTCCTTCACAGGCGGGACAACTGGCACCTCCATGTCATGGTGTAATTTTGAAGCATTAATATAATAGGATATGTTTTTACTTAATATATATATATATATTCCATTTACATAGTCTGTCTCATCACATGAGATGCTGTATCAAAACATAAAACTAGACTTCTATAGCCTTTACTGTCTCAACAAGAGACTATAATAGCCCTTCATTAAGCATAACTAGACATCTATCCCCCAATGGAAACTGTAGCATACAAAAAAAGATGGACTAAAATCGCAACTAATAATCAAAACTCCAAGTTTAAAATTCTATCAATTCTCAGGCTAATACAAAAAGGTTGTCTACAAAATATCTAAAGGTTCAAAGATCTCAACTTCAGAATATTAATAGGTCCTTCCTGTCCACCAATCCATTTGTTGTAAGAAATATGACCCACTGGTGAGTTTATAACAATCTTTGACAGACCATCAACCACGCTATTGTGTTCACGATATATATGGGCGAAAGTAATTGACTTAAAGAAAGGCACTAAGTCAAAAATTTTGCTTTTCCAATTCTCCAGATTGGCAACTTGAAGAGTACCAATACCTTTGAGCCAGTTTATCACTATCAAAGAGTCTCCCATCAAATGAATTTCCTGAATACCGAATCTTTTTGCTAATGTGATGGCTCCCCAAGCTCCCATAAGCTCCGCCTTAGAATTTGAACCTGAAATACAATTTAAAGTCCAACAATATTCCTCTAGAGTATTTAGTCTGATAACTCCTCCTGCTCCACACTTACTCATGTTGATTTGCGAGGCACCATCAAACCAAGCTAAAACTTTGCCTTCCGAAAAAGTAATCAGATGAAGTCTTTTTATAAAATCCACTAATAGGATCTGCTTCTAAGCTCTATAAACTCACAACCACTTCAACTTGATTT
>JZKD02S0804038.1:211164-221975 GCA_000966675.3 Picea glauca | reverse complement strand
GATTATCCTTCCTTCATTTGAGTGAAAATATTAATTTGAGATTTACGCTATCAGTTGGGAATCTATATTGGTCATGCAATAGAATTGGTTTATTTAAGATACAAGATGAAATTTTAAAAGTAAATTTTAGGTCTTGATTACATTGTTTTTTAACCATTCAACTTAGAATTGACTAAGTCTCAAGTTATTTGTGTTAAGAACATGTGTATGTGTCAATGCCAATCATGATCATGATGGTGAGTGTCTCCAATATTACTAGACTTTTTTTTATTTAAAGTAGATATATTTTCATTTAACTTTGTTTGATTTACATTTACCATTTTCTTGATTTTTTATTTATTTAAAATAGATATATTTTCATTTAACTTTGTTTGATTTACATTTACTATTTGCTCAAATTACAGGGACATATTGCAATAATTGGCATAATGGTTTGCAAGACAAAACATTCACATATCAAGAACCTCCCTATTCAAAGTTTATCATACAATCATATATTTTCAATCCAAGACCTTGTTTGGAGTGATATAGAGCATGATGGCACTATTGATCACACTACTTTGATACCATACAATATGTTGGAAGACTTCATTATGGGAGAGAAAAACAACCTAGATGCACCATGTACATTTGTACGAAGATTGCATAGGAAGCGCTTTTGTGATGGTGAATCTTCTATGATGGGTCCAACATCCTTGAATTATGCATTGTCAGTATTTATCATGACCTCTTAATCCAATTTATATGTTCTTTCAATCTGTATTGTTAAGTTTCAAAAATTATTATTGGTATTATTATTACATGTAATGATATTTCTTTGGATGTTGGCTATTTTTTAGGTTCCAATGTTGTTATGGCCCAAATGATCTTAGAGGACATCCACAACCACCGTTAAGAAAGATAAATTTTGTCCAAAAAGGAGGATTCCAATGAAAATTTATAGCGAAGGAAGTGAATGATATGCCAGGGGTTGCAATTATCACCTATAATGAGTACCTACATGAGGATTGCAATGGCTAGCCATGCCATGGAAAATATGATAGATACAACAATCCAAAGTCCTTGAGCACCCCTCATCTTTCAAAGGAGATCCAATCAATGATAAAGACACTATGTGGTCTTGGTGTTCCAGTTGATACAATATTTGAATGACATATCCTTGATGGGATCTTTGGTTCCGTGATGGGTGCTAGAGGCCTTAATTTATGTAGAAATTTTGTCTCCAATATATTCAACCTCCATTTGAAAGATAAGTACCAATTAGATCCAAAGGATTCTTTGAGTGTTAACAAGTGATATCAACAAGAGAAAAAATCCTTTGTTTTCTACCAACGACCAGAAGGGGAGGATGTACCATTAATAATTGTCATCCAAACAGAATGGATGCTTAATATGATGGTCTTACAAAAATATGTTGACTTTGGATTCTACGTTTAGCACAAAAAAATATGGGATTAGATTTTTTAATGTTTCTATTGAGTTCAATGTTTCATTCAATACAATTAGTACTCTAAAAATTGAGAAGTTGATTTTTGTATTGGTTTGTGTAGTACCAATTATAAACAGTTCTTGCCTTCGATTCTCAATATAGTGATGTTCTTGTTGCATGGGAAGTGTGTTCACACAATAGAACATTAGATATAACCCAGTGGCTTAGACCACTCCTAGATGCATGTAGGAAAAAATGTCCAAATTGGAAACTGAATGTTGTCATGACGGATGATGCATTAACAAAAATTAAAGCATTGAGGTGAGACAAATATTCTACACGTTATGAATGTATCAATTATCATTAGCACCTGTACACCTAGATTTTTGTTGTTATTACATTTAATGATGAATATATTTGGTTGCTAAATGTTAATCATGTTCATTTAACACAAGAACAATATTATTTTTCTTGTAGGAAAATTTTGGGTTGTCGCATCCCCCTTTGCAGTTGGCATGTTCATCGTGCTTGGTCAAAAAATGCATTTCAATTGGCATCTTCCCCTGAAAGAGCCAGGGAATTATCTCATACTCTAGGTAAGATAATGCATTGTTGTCGTGATCATGATGTCGTTAGTGAGGCAATGCGAACATTCTTTGAAAAAATTGCTGGCGAAGTTAAGTTTTTGAACTACTTTAGAAAACATTGGTTGGAATGGGATAAGATATGTAAGTTACTTATTATGTTGTCTTAGATTAATTTCCCCAACATATATAGATCATTTTAATTTAGTTATAATTACATGTCATATTAACTTAACATATTAATGATTGGTTATATTTTTGTTATTAGATATGCGGGAAAAATGTTATCGAGACTTTCCTCATGCTAATCAAGAGTCCAATAGTTCAATTGAATCATATCATTGCTTCTTGAAGATTGAGTTATTATGTGACCGAAGGCGTAAATGTTCTAGGAGAACAGATTGGTTGATTTTATCCCTGTTATCCCCGTTTTCTAGGGATAACTAGGAGATCATGTCTCCAGGCAAATAGGTCCTAGACATGGAGTACCGAGAGCAGGATTGACCTGAGCATGGCCCTGGAGGGCCCATCCTTCTTCTTCTTTGTTAGATTTTCCCTTTCAGTAGTAGCAACATCCATCACCATCGGCTTGGACTTGCATCAGAGAAGACTCTTGCTCCATGAGGTAATTGGTCCAGGTATCATGGTATGTGTCATGTTTGATCATTATAAATTTCAGATATATGCATAAGGTTCCTTACATTTTTGACAACTGCTTGGATCTTACACTAACCCACTTGACCATTGTTGGGGGGATTAATGGGGTGCTCTGGCAAGCTCGTGCCCATAGGTTTTGATTAGCCACCAAGGGGGATTTGAAGAGCCATCATCTGCTCCCACGATATTATCATTTTACATCTTATCTCCCATACATCCATCCCATTCCCCTAGTCCGAGCATTGGGATGACCTATTTGAGGGGTTACACTTTGTCTTGTGGGAAGAAGGGGCTAAAGGCCCAAGAGGTAAAAGAAGATGGTAAAAGGTAAAAGCCACAGGAAATAAAACCTAGAGATGCCTCGCCCAGGGATCCCTGAGAAGGCAATAAAAGGCCTCTCGTTAAGAAACTAAAGGGACCTAAAGAAAATAATAAAACAAGACCTAACCAAGAGGATGGGAGGTCTCATCATGAGCTGGCCCATTATGTTCATAGGTATCTAACAGTATGCCATTGCCATTAACTGGTTACCACATTAGGGAGATGACCCTTGGTTGCATGGCCAAGGGAAAGGGGGTCTCATCACGAGGCAACCTTATCATTTTTGCGAAAATACTCATGGGTAACACTGTCAGTTCTGGTCACCATGCCAAGGCAGTGTCCTTTGGTTAGACCTTGAAGTAAAAAAGGAAGAACAAGTAATAAACAAAGAAATAATAAAGGAAATAAAAGGGCTTGGAAAGAATTGCATCCATGACAAGTACAACTCGCTTCCTACAAAGGCACCCATGGATAATACCTACCCCTGGTCTTCACTATGTATAGACATCCTTAGACCATACCACCTCATGATTACATGGCTTGAATGATATCCTTTGGAAACTTTCCTCTTCTTGTGGATGCTAGCCCAACAGGGCACCTTGTCTTTTCTTTGGCTTTGTATAGTAGGTCAGTGTAATGTCTTTGAGCTATTAGATGATATGCTAGGGGTCTTATGCATGCATTTGATAAAATTAATGATGAAATATGATTGGCATTGCTATGATCTTGAGGACTAATGAGCCCATGGAGGGAGAAGTTTTAGATGTGCAGGACCATGCCCAACGGACAGGTACCAGTGGACTGATACACATGGGGAGATGATTAGCTCGGACCTCCATGGGGCTGAAGATCCCATCAGATGGTTGTTGGGATGGAAGAGACAGGACAATGTTGTGATGAGCCTTTGCACATGAAGAAAGAAGGACGTTCCACCCATGACACTTTGGTTGAGCCCGGTCTAGGGGGGATCACCCACTTTAGATGGAACGTTTTCCTCTTGATGGACAAGACGTCACCCAGGAGATCTGGATGTCACCTTGAGCGTGTGACAGTGTGATGAGGTTACTGGCACGTGTGGCAGCTTGAAGGAGCCCTAAAAGGGATAACGCCTGACTTCTGGATGCTGGATATGCCCAAAAAGGGCCAACGTCTCCCTCAGAAGGGCTTGACGTCCCACCTTTTTCTCATTTTATGTATTTTATTTAGCAGTTAATGTAAAAACAGTGTAAATTTTGTAGTCATCCTTGTCGGTTGTTTTAATGACCTATTCTGTAAATTAAAGGTCATGGATTGATATATATTGAGGATGTTTTTCCCTCATTTGAAACATAACACAACTCACTCTCTTGTGAGATACTACTTCTTGCGCCCTACTTGGGTATTTTTGGTGTTTTAAAGTGAGACACTACTCTTGGAGGAGGATTTCTCATGGCATTTATGGCATTTCTCTCATGGAAGGTTTACAACCAGGGTTTGCATGTGCTTTTCTTCATGATATGCAAGTGTTTTTCCTACAAAACTTCTTGATTGAATGGTTGTAGGTTAGTATTCTTGCATTTGCTTATAAATTGCTGATTTTAAAACCCTAGGTAGCAAGCACACAAGTAGGTCATTGCTACATGTTCCCTTGTAGAGAAATAGTTTTCAGCCATTGAAAAAAAAGAAGATATAGCCTAGCCATTGGTATACCTTATTTATTTATTTATTTTATTTTTTTTCTGAGCTAGCATTGAAGCTATAGGTTGAAAAGAGGAGACATCTTAGGCCTAGTTGGACTACACCTAGGGTTTCACCTTCTAGGGTTTGAAGGCCTTGCCTTTGCAACACTTTCTCCCTTAAATTTATACTTTGAGCTAGCCATTTTTCCAAGTGTATTTAGAGGAAGAAAGAGCACGAGGCCTTGCTTAAGCAACACTGGAGTGAGCCTCTTTCCCCTAGGGTTTTTATTCTAGGGCCCTGCCATTGCAACACCATAGAACCCTACCTTCCAGTCTGTAAGTTTTAATCCTCCCGAATATTGTGCCCTTGCTTTGACTCCATTTACCCTAAGGCACTGGTTAAATCTCCAACATTGAGTCTCTAGTGTGCAAAACCATCTTTTAAAACTTTAATTTTTGAAACCCTAACTAACCCTAACACTGCTAACCTAGGCTGACATCATAGTTGACGTAGCAAGATTTTTGACTAATATAAGCAATTGAATGATGACGTCAAGCATTTACTGAACAAATTATTCATTGGACATACTGTAGGCTTGGTCATTTGGTAGATATTGATGAATTGATGATCTTTCATAGGCTAAATAACAGAACGTTGAATTTCATCTTGTATCTATTTCATTTCTTATTGAATTATAATCAGATAGTTAAAGAAGTACTAACCCTTTGAGTTATAGCCTGCAAATATACATATTGTCTTGTTATTATCTTGTTTCGGGCAGGTGTTTTCAACAGGGACTACACTTCTTTTATTGGCTGATTAGTCGAACTATCTAATACTGGTGGTAACCTGCGAGGAGGAAAATCTTAAACACTTGACCTTGTATCCTTTGATTCTTCAAACCCTAGGTTACCAGGGATGTCTCCCCTGGGTTAACATCCCTAAACATAAATAACCTTCCCATCGAGGTGACATTGGGTGGGGAAGGTTCCTGTTACGCCAGTTTGTCCTCTATCCTATAGCCTGTGACCTAAAATACAAACTGTGCGATAACATTTTGGCGCCGTTGCCGGGGAACACTGAGTCAATCTTCCTCAACGACAAATCCTTTGGTAAGCCTTGCCTTAAAAAAAAACCTTTCTCTTACAAGCTTACCTGGAAACTCCACTAAGATTTTATTCCCCTATTCTTTGATAGTTTCAGGAAAACTATCTAGCGACTCCAAAAACCAAAAGGAGATTCAATAATCCTCCTTTAACTTTCAGAAGGAAGCCTCCTGCAAATTCACCTATTGTAAAGTCACTTTTTGGAAAGAGACTTCCTTTAAACATGTATACTTCTCATACTGGTACTACAAACCCAGTCAACAATCAAAGACAATGGTCATCTACTTTATTCAAGCCATTAGACATGTCAGCCATACCTGGCTACCCTAGGCAAATGCCACCCAAATATGAGAAGTGGTTGCCTAAGTTTACCGGCACTGATGCTACTAGTGCCGAAGAGCATATGAGTAACTTTTGGGCATTTTTTCAGCTTCACCCCATTAGTGATGATGCTGAGGACTTGGTCATGAAGTTATTCTCTGCTACCCTTTATGATGTTGCAAGACGTTGGTATCTTGGCCTTCCTGATGGAAGCATCAAAACCGTGGATAGTCTTGAGAAAATCTTCCTCAGAAGGTAGAGTATCAAAGAATACCCAAACATGCTTCTCACCTGACTAAATAGCCTTGCCAAGCATGAAAATGAATCTATTCGGGAATTTCATACCAGATTCGAAGCATTACTCCAACGAATTCCCCCAAGCCACCATCCGAAAGATGATTATCTTGTTCACGTTTATACTAGATCTTTCAGTGGCCAATTAGGGTATCTTCTTAGAGACAAAGACCCTCAGTCCATTCAAGAAGCCTAGGATCTTGCAACCAATATTGAAGGAAATCTCCTTTCATCCAATATTGATCCCTTTGCTAACCCTAGGGGGAGAATAGACACCAAGCAGAAAGTGGTACACAATGCTGAGCCTACTTCGGATCACTGCACCAATATTAGTAAGATACAAGCAGAAAGTGGATAGTATCATGAAGAATCAAGAAGAAATGATGAACCGGATCGTTAGACTTGAAAAGTCCCAGACCTAGGCACCTAGACCTCCATTCAAGGGGCCATTCCAGAAAGGGAACCAAACCTACAAGCCGAAGAATGAAAATGAAGTTCCAAATACTCTGCCCCCTACAAATGTCGTTGATGAAAATCCTTGGTGTCTAGAATGCAGTGAAGCACATTAGGAGAATGAGTGTCCTTATAACACCAACTAGCAACAAGTCAACAATCTTGACCGCTTTTCGAGCTTTCCTCAAATAAATATAACTGATATAGAACATCAGCAAGCCCTTAAGGAAGCAGCCAGAGCAACAAGATTAGCAATAATTAACAACTTGGATCAGGTATCACGAGAAAATCTTAAAAAGCAAGAAGTCCAAGTGTACCGGAGAAAGAACCCAAAGCAACCTGCCACTAATCAGCGAAAATCACTTGAGGTTCTTCCTCCCAAAACGTCCAAAGCTGATAAGATTACCCTTGATTTTGATTTTGAAGGAGCTTTGTCGAAGATGCATGTGAATGTTCCCTTAAAAGAAGCAATCAAGATCCCTTCTATTAAAGAACGCATCAATACCTTCTTTTTGGGAATGACTGAGCCTATGGACCCCCCGATTATGCTGCAAGCTGACCATTTCAGGATCCAGTATGGTGAAAATCCACCTTTCTTCATGACTCTTATGATGAACAATAAATACCTTAACAATTGCATGCTGGATACAGGTGCTAGTGAAAATATGATGTCTCTTAAAGTCATGCAGCAAATGGGCTTGAAGGTAACCAGGCCTTACATAAATGTGTGTGGATTTGAATCCAAAGCAACACACACACATGGTGTAGCTGAAAATGTCGAAGTGCAGTTGAAAGAATTCCCCAAGAAGACCGTTCACATAGATATTATAGTTGTTGATCTCCCAGATGTGTGGGGAATGTTGTTGTCTAGGAAGTTTGGTGCAATGATAGGTGGGTCCCTCGAAATGGATCTCACCTTTTTGCGGTTGCCTTTGAAAGATGGAACAACTGGACGCTTACTCAATGTGTCGATAACTGGAAACCATGTACAAGATGTCGTTCCTTCTGTAAATGAAGCACAGAAAGATGTGATACAAACTCTTGAAGAATATTCTCCAGAAGATATGCCATTTTCTACAGAAGAAGACTTTGACCAGATTGAGTGGCCCAAGAAAGAGGAATATCAACAACTCTTAGATCAGTTTCAGAACAAATAGGTAGGGACGGTGAAGATACTAAAAATAAAAAAGGATGAAGAAGACGCGCAAATCCATCCATCCCAACATGAAGTTCTTACACCAGAAGCCCACCCACCTCCCTCAGTACAGTACACTAGGGTTGTTCAAGGAACAACCAAACACAAGATCCGAAAATACAAGGAAGGGGAGTTGGTATGGATGTGGGATACTTAGAAAGGAGAGCCAACTAATGTAAAAGGAAGTACACAATCATGGCTTGGACCTTTCAAGGTCGGGATGGAATCAGTAGATAACTTGTACTATTTGTCCACCTTGGAAGGAAGAAGGCACCCATTACCCATTAGCGAACGCCTCCTCAAACCCCACCAAGGTGGTGGGACATGACTGTACAGGTAAGTATGAATAGGTAGGCATTTTTTCGTGTATTATACCATCTGCATTTTATGTTTGTTTCCTCATATGCATTTTGATTTCTTTATTTCATATGTATACATGCTATATTTTGCGGGGTGGCAATACCACCCCACTTTTGTTGTTGATGCCTCTTTTTGAGTGTGAGCAGGTCTGTAGTTTTATGACAGAGATGCTGAGGTTCTCATGCGCTCTACGGTGAGTACATGTCCCCGAGTTGGAGCCAGATGTTATCCTTGTTTTCTAGGGATAACTAGGAGATCATTTCTTGAGGCCTACAGGTCCTAAACATGGAGTACCGAGAGAAGGATTGACCTGAGCATGGCCCTGGAGGGCCCATCCTTCTTCTTCTTCGTCAGATTTTCCCTGTCAGCAACAACAACATCCATCACCATCAGCTTGGACTTGCATTAGAGAAGACTCTTGCTCCATGAGGTAATTGGTCCAGGTATCATGGTATGTGTTATGTTTGATCATTATAACTTTCAGATATATGCATCAGGTTCCTTACATTTCTGACAACTGCTTGGATCTTACACTAACCCACTTGACCATTGTTGGGGGGATTAATGGGGTTCCCTGGCAAGCTCGTGCCCATAGGTTTTGGTTAGCCACCAGGGGGGATTTGAAGAGCCATCGTCCGCTCCCACCATATTATCATTTTACATCTTATCTCCCATACATCCATCCCATTCCCCTAGTTTGGGCATTGGGATGACCTATTTGAGGGGTTACACTTTGTCCTGTGGGAAGAAGGGGCTAAAGGCCCAGGAGGTAAAAGCAGCTGGTAAAAGGTAAAAGCCATAGGAAATAAAACCTAGAGATGCCTCGCCCAGGGATCCCCGAGAAGGCAATAAAAGGCCTCTCGATAAGAAACTAAAGGGACCCAAAGAAAATAATAAAACAAGACCTAACCAAGAGGATGGGAGGTCTCATCACGAGCCAACCCATTATGTTCATAGGTATCTAGAAGTATGACATTGCCATTATCTGGTTACCACTCTAGAGTGATGACCCTTGGTTGCATGGCCAAGAGAAAGGTAACACTGTCAGCTCTAGTCACCACGCCAAGGTAGTGTCCTCTAGTCAAACCTTGAAGTAAAAAAGTAAGAAAAAGTAATAAACAAAGAAAGAATAAAGGCAATAAAAGGGCTTGGAAAGAACTGCATCCATGACAGGTACAACTCACCTCCTACAAAGGCACCCATGGATAACACCTATCCCTGGTATTCACTATGTCTGGACATCCTTAGATCATACCACCTCATGATTACATGGCTTGAATGATATCCTTTAGAAACTTTCCTCTTCTTGTGGATGCTAGCCCAACAGGGCACCTTGCCTTTTCTTCAACTTTGTATAGTAGGTCAGTGTAATGTCTTTGAGCTATTAGATGATATGCTAAGGGTCTTATGCATGCATTTGATAAAATTAATGATGAAATATGATTGACATTGCTATGATCCTGAGGACTAATGAGCCCATGCATGGAGGGAGAAGTTTTAGATGTGCAGGACCATGCCTGACGGACAGGTACCAGTGGACCGGTACACATGGGGAGATGATTAGCTTGGACCTCCATGGGGATGAATAGCCCATCAGATGGTTTTTGGGATGGCAGAGATAGGACAATGTTGTGATGAGCCTTTGCACATGAAGAAAGAAGGACGTTCCACCCATGACACTTTGGCTGAGCCCGACCTAGGGGGGATCACCCACTTTAGATGGAACGTTTTCCTCTTGATGGACAGGACGTCACCCAGGAGATCTAGACATCACCTTGAGCGTGTGACAATGTGATGAGGTTACTGGCACGTGTGGCAGCTTGGAGGAGCCCTAAAAGGGCTAACGTCTGACTTCTGAATTCTGGATATGCCCAAAAAGGGCCAACGTCTCCCTCAGAAGGGCTTGACGTCCCACCTTTTGCTCATTTTATGTCTTTTATTTAGCAGTTAATGTAAAAACAGTGTAAATTTTGTAGTCAGCCTTGTCGGCTATTTTAATGACCTATTCTGTAAATTAAAGGTCATGGATTGATATATATTGAGGATGTTTTCCCCTCATTTGAAACATAACACAACTCACTCTCTTGTGAGATGCTACTTCTTGCGCCCTACTTGGGTATTTTTGGTGTTTTAAAGTGAGGCGCTACTCTTGGAGGAGGAATTCTCTTGGCATTTATGGCATTTCTCTCATGGAAGGTTTACAACTAGGGTTTGCATGTGCTTTTCTTCATGATATGTAAGTGTTTTTCCTGCAAAACTTCTTGATTGAATGGTTGTAGGTTAGTATTCTTGCATTTGCTTATAAATTGTTGATTTAAAAACCCTAGGTAGCAAGCACACAAGTAGGTCATTGCTACATGTCCCCTTGTAGAGAAATAGTTTTCAGCCATTGAAAAAAGAAGATATAGCCTAGCCGTTGCTACACTTTTCTT
>JZKD02S0804038.1:167799-182046 GCA_000966675.3 Picea glauca | reverse complement strand
TGGGCAGAGGTTTTGTGAAAATGTCTACAATATGTTCTTTGGTGTCTATATATAACATTTTAACTATTTTTTGGGTGACATTATCTCTTAGGAAATGGTATTTTATTGGGATATGTTTGATTTTTGAATGTATGACTAGATTTTTAGAGACACTTATGGCACTAGTGTTGTCACAATTAATATTATTAGGATCATTATATTTTATTTGTAGGTCTTCTAGAGTTTGTTTCATCCAAAGAACTTGTGTGCACTAGGATG
Source organism: Picea glauca (assembly GCA_000966675.3). Lineage (NCBI taxonomy): Eukaryota > Viridiplantae > Streptophyta > Pinopsida > Pinales > Pinaceae > Picea > Picea glauca. The sequence goes on along the minus strand of JZKD02S0804038.1, from coordinate 181,788 downwards.
AAACAATAATGTATTTTGCCTCTGCCATAGAGAGTGATGTGGTTGTTTATTTCTTGCTTGACCATGCTACCAGACTTTTTCCTGGGAAAAATTCTCCTCCACTGGTGTTGTTCCTATCATCTATGCTACCTACCCAATCTGCATATTCTTTTTACTACTTTTAAGTGGGTTTCTTTAGGTGTAGATTGAAATATCCCCACGAGTCCTACAACCTGCATGATGTCAGGTCTTGGTGTTGTTGAATAAAGAAAACTTCCAATCATAGATCTATACATTGTTTGGTCTACTTTTGGTGAGTCATCTTCTAGACTTAGTTTGCATCCAGTGACCATTGGAGTACCCATAGGTTTACTATCTTCCATTTGGAATTTCTTCAACATTTCCTTGATATATTTGGTTTGGGAAGCAAATATTCCATTTTCTATTTGATTTACCTGTAAACCTAGGAAAAATGATAGTCTCCCAACATAGACATTTCAAACTCTTGCATTTTGGCTGCAAATTTTATGCTTAGTGTAGTAAGATTACTCCCAAATATGATGTCATCTACATATACTAACACAACAATCATGTTTTGATCCTCAATTTTGATATATAAGTTGTTGTCAATAGTCCCTCTCTTGTATCCCTGCTTTTGTAGATATTGATCAAGCCTATAAAACCATGCTCTGGGGGCTTGTTTAAGACCATACAGAGCCTTTTTTAGTTTGCACACATAGTCCTAGTTTTCTGATAACATGAAACCTTCTGGTTTCTCAATGTATACTTCTTCTTCTAGTGTTCCATTAAGGAATGTTGATTTGACATCCATTTGATAGATTTTGAAATTTCTGAAGCATGCAAATGCTAGGAACATTTTGATTGCCTCAAGTCTTCCTACTGGAGCGAAAGTTTCTTCAAAATAAATACCTTCTACTTGGGAATATCCTTTGCAGACTAATCTGGCTTTTTTCTTCATAATTTCCCCATTTTCATTTAATTTGTTCTTGAAGATCCACTTAGTTCCTATCACATTATTGTTCTTGGGTCTTGGAACTAGTTCCCAAGTCTGATTCTTCTCTATTTGATCTAGTTCTTCATTCATTGATTTTATCCAATCTTTACTTTTGACAGCTTCTTTAAATGATTTAGGTTCAATTAGGGATAACATTTCTTGTTCTGATTCAAAATCTAGTTTCCTTCTTGTTTCCACTCCTGCACTTTTATCTCCAATGATCTGACTTTTAGGATGATTCTTTTGAACTCTTTTTGATGGAGCCCTTGGAAATGGCATTTCTTCATTGTCTTCTTCATCAATGTGAGGTTCATTTTCCTGTGTTTCATCATCACCTTCTTGCTGAGATTCTACATCATCATCCTCTTATTGAGATTTTTATATTATCATCTTTTTTTTGAGATTTTTTTATCAAAGCCTTGGGATGTGCCCTTTATTCGATCATCTATTTTTACATTTGCACTTTCCACTATTTTTAGTAGTCTAAGATTATAACATCTGTATGCCTTTTTATTTGATGAGTATCCTAAGAATATGCATTCATCAGATCTTGGGTCAAACTTTCCTAGGTTATCTTCATCATTATTTATGTAACATTTACTTCCAAAAATTCTAAAGTATTTTACAGAGGTTGGCCTCCCAAACCATAGTTCATAAGGGGTTTTGTCATGATTGGGTCTCAAATGAGCTCTTTTAAGTATGTGAACTACTATGTGGATTACATCTCTCCAAATTTTTTTTGGAAGTTTGGCTTCATTTAGCATAGTTCTTGCAGCTTCTTGAAATGTTTCATTTTTCCTTTCTACTACTCCATTCCGTTGAAGAGTTCTGGGGGCTAAAAGATGTCTTTTGATACCATGATTTTCACAAAATTGAGTGAACTCTTCAGAGGTGAACTCTCCTCCATTCTCTGATATTAGACACTTAATTTTTAGATCTGTTTCATTTTCTACAAGAGCTTTATATATTTTAAATTTCTCAAAGGCTTTTGATTTTTATTTTAAAAAGAAAACTCAAGTTAGTCTTGTGTAAACATCAACAATCAACATAAAATAATGTTCACCATAAGTGTTTTTTTCGTTCTGGTAGGTCCACATAGATCTTTGTGAATAATCTCTAATGGTTTAGTTGTGGAATGATATTTTTGTTTGAACCTAACTCTTGTTTGCTTTCCTATTTGAAAATGTTTACAAATAGGATATGAAGGTTTAATCACTTTTGGTAGGTCCCTAAATGCTTCTTTTTCGTTGGATTTAATCAAGTTGTCAAAGCTTAAACGTTCCAAACTTCTACTCCATAGCCAACTTTCATCTACTTGTCTTAAGCAACATTTTTCTTCTTCTTCTATATCGAGGATGTACACATTACTAGATGTTCTTGGTGCAACTGCCACTAGCTTTCCAGTGTCCTTTTTTCTGATTTCACATTTCTGAGAATCAAAAGTAAGTATGTGACCCTGATCACAATTATGTCTTACACTTAGAAGATTTGGTTTGAGATTTTCTACCTAAAGTACATCTTTTGCTTTGGTTTTATTATTTCCTAACCTAACAATGCCTTTTCCCAGTATCTTGGCTGACATATTATCTCCAAAAGTTACTTTTCCTTTTCCTTTCTTGTTTAACTTGAGAAATTTATTTTGATCTCCAATCATGTGTTTGGAACATACATTGTCTATATACCACTGACACTCTTTATTTCTCACATATAATTCTACATTGCACTATGTTTGTTTTTTCCTCCATTCTTTTTTATTATGTGGATTTTTTGTCTTTTTATCATATTTTGGCAATCTACAATCACTTGTTTTATGACCATAGTTGTTGCATTTTTGGAATTCACTATTGAAATATTTCAAAGGAGAAAATGACTTGTAGTTTCTCTTCTCTGTATTGTACCTATTGTTCTTATATCTTTGGACATTTAAGTTATTTTATTGTTCATAAGATTTGCAGTATACTGCCTTATGTCCAAAATTATTTCAGGAGTAACAATATCCAATGAATAGATATTTATTAGGGGGATTCCTTCTGGTGATTGTATTTCTTCTATCATTTATTACTTTGGTAGGGAATATTGATTTATGTTTATGTGGAAAAATGTTCGATTGTATCATATTTTCCTTATTATTTTCTCCTCTTAAGGATCCCTTTAGAGCATCTGCATAACTAATTGGTCTTTTGACAGATCCTTGTGATGTAGAAGTTGAGTCTTGGGCATATCCCAAACCGGTATTGTTGTTTGGTGACCTTTGGCTACTGAGAATTTCATCCAAGATCTTTGAACTATTTCCAAAGTTTGATCTCTTCTTTTCTTTCTCAAGTTCACTTTTTAGCATCTTGATCTCAGCTTCTAGTTTCTCACATGCTTGTTTTTTATCACTAAATTGTTTTAAAATGATTTCTTTAGTTTTATTAGCTTCTAGAAGCTAGGAATTCAAATCACTGATGGTTTGTTCTGACGTCTTTGAGGGTTTTGGAAACTTCCCTCTCTCTTAATTCAATAGCTTCTTTAATCTCTAGAAGCTCTCTTCTTAGTACCCTGCTTTGGTTTTTAGTTTTTCCTAGTTCTTCAATTACACTAAGGATTTCTTCTTCGAAGTCCCCTTCTTCTTCATATTCTGAATGTTTATTGTCTTGATTTTTCATTCCCATTAACACAAGTTTCGAATTTTCATCTTCACTCATGTCTGAAGAGATGTTGTCTTCTTTGGAGTAAAAGTTTTACTTTTTCTTATAAAATTTCTTCTTGTATTGGTTTTTCTGGTTGTGAACTTCTTCATCATTTTACTCTTGCTTGGGATAGGGACATTTGTTAGAAAAGTGTCCAATTCTTCCACAGTTGAAACATTTGAAAGGTAATTTTCCTTTATATTTTCCAAATCGCTTCTAGAGTTTCTTTATAAAGTTGGCCTCATCTACATCTAATATATCTGATAATTTATCATTGGTCTTTTGCTCCTGCCTCATCTTTTTCTTGGATGCTTTAAAGGATGTTTCATCTTTTGTTGATTTATCATTCCCTATTCTCATTTCATATGCTATAACAACTCCATGAAGATGATCAACTGTGAGTGTGCTTAGATTAGTTCTATCTTCAATTGTATAAATCTTTGCATCATATCTCATAGGTAATGATCTTATTATTTTTTGCACAATAGGTTTATCTGTTATTTGTTCTCCTGCCGCTCTGATTGAGTTAATCACTTCATCTACCCTATTGAAGTACTCAACAATATTTTCTTCTTATTTCATTTTCATATTTTCAAACCGAGTTCTATAGGTCTGTAGTTTGTCTTCCTTGAATTTGTCATCTCCTTCATATACAACCTCCAACTTGTCGCAAATTTATTTGGATGATTTACAATGCATAACCTTTACACATATGGAATTAGTCAACCCTATTAGAATTCCATTAACTGCTCTTGAGTTGTCATTACAAATTTTCTTGCATGCAACATCTTTGGGTGGAGCAGTTGGTGCAGTGTAACCATATACAACAGATTGTCAAATATCAAAACCAAGAGACAACAATTTTTTTTTCATTATTACCTTCAATAGAGCATAGCCTCCTCCATTGAACAATGGTGCTTTGTTGTTAGACATTTCCTATTGTTGTTCCATCTTCAGGATCTACCTTCTAGTTGTTAGACTATGCTGAAGGCACCTGCTCTGATACCAACTGTTGGAATACTGAGAGGGGGGTGTGAATCAATATTACCTCTTTTTCAATTAATAGTTACTTTTTTTTTATTGATTACCAAAATGAATCAACAATGAATTCTATGTAAAATCAATTATATAAATATATTTAACATCAATTACAAGGTTTTATAAAGATTAGTGAAGGACACCAATCCTCTTTAGAGAACCAACTCTAGGAGACAGATATCCCCTTCTTTAGAGCACCAAACCTAGGAAGCACCAACTCCCTCGTCTGTATGGAACCAACCCTAGGAAGCACAAACTCCCTTGTATTTAGGGCACCAACTCTAGGAAGCACCAAATCCATTTTCTTTTACAATTTGTTTCTTTATTCCATACGCCCGCAGGTGGTGACCAGGTGCTAAGCCAAGAAAGTGCTTGATTACTTATCAAAACCAATGATCACATTTTAATGTCATGATGAGATGGACAATTCTCATTTACTTCGGGACTTCAGCTATTTGTGGCTCTCGAATTACGGAGTAGCAATTCCTCTAGAGTGATTACCTATCGAATAAGTCATACAACAATGGTGACCGCTTGTTGTCGGTTAACACTTCCACTTACACTATCCTTCCATTGTAATTGATCAACGGTCGAGAACGCTCCCGAATTAGATCGATGGTATGCATTAACTTTGGCCTTCGACACTTTGGGTGATTTCTTCTTCATTTTATTTTAATATTCTAGAGTTCATTTTGCCAAAGTAGATCAGACGGTTGGATGTTATTTTCACAATGAACGGTTCTCGTTCATTTCAAAACTTCGGGACTTCGGGTATTTGCTGGTGGTGAAAATATCGAAGTAAAAACTCCCGAAGTGACGTAACTTGTTGACGTGGCTCTCCTCATGTGGCATATTTTCTTATCCTGGATATAATGATCCTTCTTTAACCCGAAAAGGATTAACTTAATCCAACAACTATCGGGAATTCGAGTATTCGGGATCTGATGCCTTTGCTTAGCTTATCCTATCCTTCTACTTTCCTTGATTCGATAGTCAGGATATTTCCCGAAGTGTTCTTCAAATCGAACGGTCCTTATTTACTTCGGGACTTCGGGGCTCCGGCTTCATCTTTCTTTCTTCTCGTTTACCTGAAGTGATATTGCCTGAAGTGTAAAATCCTCAAAACTCTTAACCTGAAATGAATGTTTGATGCAGGAGCATCACCAACTCATCAAGCAAGCCAACACATCAAGCGAGGATCAGCTGGATAAACAAACCCAAATTTTTGAAGTGCTTTGGGATTGTAGCACAAGTCTTTTAATCAAGCCATTTATGAAGGCGCATTGTATATTGTATTGGACCTTGAGCCCTTAAGCTCTTGTCCTTTGGTAGATAGGAGGCATTTAATTAAGTTAATGCTGGTAGATAGGATTTTAAGTCTAGATTTGATAGTTTAGAGTTCGAGAGGGAAAAACGGATATAGACACCCTCGTTGTATCATTGTAAAATAATCAAGCATTCAGAAGAAGAGAAGAGATAGCAGAGAATACTGTATGAAGAACACCCATGTACAGGCATTTGAATTAATAGAAGGAAGCTTTGATTCAAGCTCATGGTTTGTGTTGTTTTCTCTGTGTATTGATGTTATGCTCATGAATGTTTGTTTTCTTGCTATGCATTTGCTTTGTATATGATGTGCATGTGATTTCATGTTTCAAACTGAAGTCTGAAAGGGAGAGCGAATGAGTTCAATTGTTTCTCTACATGAGCCAGGAGATTCCTGCAAGGTGTGCAGTTGAATACATCCGCAAGGAGTGAGTTGATGAAGGCTCAGTAGTTTAACTCTTGCTCTCATTCACCCAGAAGTGGAAGTGGGTTGTTGAAGTCGTGCAGGGAGTGCACAGGCTGAAGAAGAAGTCTCAGTTGTGAATCTGAGCAAAGGGAATCAAAGACTGTTGCTGCAGGAGTTGTGCAGAGTCGAAGGGATTCAACACTTGAGAGTTGTTGAACGATCACCGCGAGGAGCACGTGCAAGTCCCTCTGAAAGAGTCAGAGTGGGAAAGATTAGGAGGTATAGAACCTTCGTGATATCGTTGAAGAAGAGCACCGGAAGGTTGTGCCGCGAAAGGTTTCAAGCCAGAGTTGCCAGTGCGTGCACAAAGATCTTTTTTTTCTAAGAGACTGTTGAAGTTGTGGAAAAGCTCAGGAGGAATAGACAAAGATGAGTTCGAAGACAAAGATGGACATTCCAGTTTATGAAGGAAGTCTGGATGCAGAAGAGCTTCTAGATTGGATTAGATCTCTTGACACCTACTTCGATTATGAGGATATCGAAGAGGATAAGAAGGTCAGGCATGCTGTCACAAAATTGAAGGGACATACAACATTATGGTGGGACGAGCTTCAAGCATATAGACGTTCCAAAGGAAAGAAAAAGATCAAAAGCTGGGATCGAATGATTGTGAAGATGAAGGAAAAATTCATCCCAAGGGACTATCAAATCACACTGTTCAGGAGAATGCAAAACCTGAGATAGAAACTGATGACGGTGAAGGAGTATACTGAGGAATTCTACAAGCTCAATATCAGAGCAGGTCATCGGGAGAGCGATGATGAAAAAGTTGCTAGATATATGAATGGCTTGAGATACGATATCCAGGATGAGATGAGTATGAAAACCATCAGAACGGTGGAGGATGCGTATCAAATGGTGTTGAAAGATGAAGAGAAGCTAAGCCGTAAGCCAGGACAGTGAGGCTGAGGTAGGAACCAACCAAAAGGTAAGTCCATTGCTCAAGATAGATTCCAGAAATCCAAGGACGACTGGAAGAATCCTCATACGAGAACAGAAAGAGGTGGAAGTTCATAGCGAGGCCAGCACGTTGAACAACGAAGGTAGCAGACAGAACAGAGCGGAGGATATGCTGATAATAACACATTTCCTCATACCAGAGGTAGAGGAAGAGGCAGAGGTGGAGTTATCACATGCTTCACATGTGGAAAGAATGGACACAAGGTAGTTGATTGTCCATATAGGAAGAAGGATGGAGGAGAAACTCACATCGTTGAGGCACAAAGGCGAGCTGCTGAAGCAGAAGACGCAGAAGACGGAAGGTCGTTGATGATGCGTAAAGTTCTCTTAACACCCGAGGAGGAGGTGGAGGACACGGCTTAGAGAAACATACTTTTTAGAACCACATGCAAGACCAAAGACAGGAAGTGCAAGGTTATCATGGATAGCGGTAGCACAGATAATCTCGTTTCAACCGAGATGGTGGAGAAACTAGAATTGGAAACAACTGATCACCCGAGTCCATACAAAGTTTCATGGCTACAGAAGGGACATCAGGTAAGTGTCACTAAACAGTGCTTAGTTGACATCAAGATAGGAGGATACAATGATAAAATACTCTGTGATGTTATTCCTATGGATGTATGTCATTTATTGCTAGGCATACCATGGAAATATGACAAGAACGTAGTTCATGATGGGAAGATGAATACGTATACTTTGGAGAAGAATGGGAGAACACATATGTTACTTCCAATTAAATAAAAAGAAGTAAAACTAGAGCTGAGGAATACTGTACTTCTCATGAGTGGGAAGGAAATTCTGGCAGAAGTAAAGAAGAAGGAAGATCCACAATTCTTTGTGTTCAGGAAACCAAAAGTTGTTTTGACCAGCACAAGAGTGGATGACTTGCCGGAAGAAATTCAGGAACTGTTGGAAGAGTTCACTGATATAGTTGTGGACGAATTACCTCATTCGTTGCCGCCAGTGAGGAGCGTGAGTCATCATATAGACCTCATACCAGGAGCTAGTTTACCGAACAAAGCTACGTACAGGTTGACGCCACAGGAGAATGAAGAAGTCAAAAGGCAGGTGCAGGAACTATTGGATAAAGGACTGATCAGGGAAAGTTTAAGTCCGTGTGTCGTTCCAATGGTACTAAGTCCAAAGAAAGAGGGAGGTTGGAGAATGTGCACTAATTCCAGAGCCATTAACAAGATAACCATCAGGTATAGGTTTCCATTGCCACAGATGGATGACTTGATGGACTGTCTGAGTGGAGCTAATTTTTTTTCAAAGGTTGATTTGAAAAGTGGATACCATCAGATTCGCATGAGGGAAGGCGATGAATGGAAGACAACCTTCAAAACCAATGAAGGGTTGTATGAATGGCTAGTCATGCCGTTTGGCTTGACAAATGCACCGAGTACATTCATGAGGCTAATGAATGAAGTGCTGAAGGAATTCATTGGTAAGTTTGTCATTGTTTATCTGGATGATATATTAATTTTCAACAAAACTAAAGAAGAACATTTGGAGCATTTAGTTGCAGTAATGAGGAAGCTACAACAAGAGAAGTTGTTGATCAACATGAGGAAATATTCATTTATGAAGATAGAACTCATTTACTTTGGATTTTTCATATCGACGAATGAATTGAAGATGGATCCAAGTAAAGTGGAGGTAATTAAAAATTGGCCATCACTGAGAAATATTTTCGAGGTGAGAAGTTTTCATGGTTTAGCTAGTTTCTACCGGAAATTCAATAGGAATTTCAGTGGGATTAGTGCAGCGATGATGGATACTGTCAAGAAAAGACATAAATCTTTTCATTGGACTGAAGAGGCAGAGAAGAGCTTCAATCTGTTGAAGCGGAAGATCATAGAACAACCGGTTTTGGTGTTGCCGGATTTTACAAAAGTGTTCCAAGTGAAATGTGATGCACGTGGCTTTTCCATAGGAGCGGTCTTGAGTCAAGAAGATAGACCAGTTGCATATTTTAGTGAGAAGCTGGATGAGGCAAAGCTGAAGTACTCCACGTATGATAAATAATTTTATGCTATCATACATGCACTGAAGAAATGGAGGCATTACTTGATCCCAAAAGAATTTGTATTGTACAGTGATAATCATGCATTACAGTTTGTGAGTCAACAAGAGAAGTTGAATCAGAAACATGCAAAATGGGTAGAGTATATGCAGAATTTTACATTTGTAATTAAACACATTTCAGGTACTGCTAACAAAGTGGCTGATGCTTTGAGCAGGAAATGTTTTCTGTTGCAGGAGTTCCGAGTCAAAACATTGGGTTTTGAAAATCTCAAGGACATGTATGCAGGAGATGAAGATTTTGGAGAAGCATATGAAGCAGCTGAGAATCCAGTTCTTAGAGACAAAATCCCATGGATAGATTATATGATCCAGGATGGACCGTTGTTCAGAGGAAATTAGTTATGCATTCTGAATTTCTCCATGAGGGAGAATCTGCTAAAAGAGAAGCACAGTGGTGGATTGGCAGGGAATTTTGGCCATGACAAGACATTTGCAAAGCTGAGCGAAGAATACTTTTGGCCAGGAATGTGCTTAGAATTCAATAAGTTTGTTGACAGATGTAGAATTTTCCAGCATTCAAAGGGAAGAAAGAAAAATGTGGGATTCTATCAATCATTACCCATACCCGAAAGGCCGTGGGATGAAATCAACATGGATTTTGTATTGGGATTACCGAGGACACAAAGGGGACATGATTCGATCTTTGTGGTGGTTGACAGGTTTTCCAAAATGGCACATTTTATCCCATGCTAGAAGAGCAGCGATGCGACTCACATCACAAATCTGTTTTTCAAGGAGGTTGTTAGACTTCATGGTTTACCCAGAAGTATAGTATTGGACAGGGATACGAAATTCATTGGACATTTCTGGAGGACACTCTGGAAGAAGATGGGGACTAACTACATGTTTATTTCAGCCTATAATCCTTAGATGGATGGCCAAACAGAGGTGGTAAATAGAAGTCTGGGAGATTTGTTAAGAAGCTTGGTGATAGAGCACCACAACAGTTGGGACAATGTGTTGCCATGGGAAGAGTTTGCATACAACGACTCAGTGAACAGGAGCACAGGAAAAATTCCATTTGAGATTGTATACGACAGGCAGCCAAGAGGAGTATCTGAACTGAGGGACTCAGAGCAGATAATGACTAAGAGTGCAAGCGCTGAAGAATTCACAGAAGCGATGGAAGAACTTCACAGCAGGGTGAAGGAGCGATTGTTGGAATAAAACTAGGAATATAAGTGCAGAGCAAATCAACATCGGAGACAACTTCAATTCGAGGTTGGTAATCTAGTTCTGGCACACCTGAGGAAGGAAAGGTTCCCAAGGGGAACATACAATAAGCTCAAAATGAAGAAAATTGGGCCATGCAGAGTCCTGAGGAAATTAGGAGAAAATGCTTATGAAATTGAGTTGTCGGATGAGATCGAAATATCTCCGACATTCAATGTCTCAGACTTATATCCATATAAATATGAGGAAGTAGGATCTAGAAGTGATGAGCAGCCAAAAATCTAGTGGCAGAAACAGATGTCGATTGCAGAGAAGCCACAGATGGAGCGTATACTTGACAAGAGAGTCAGCAAAAAGACCAGGTGGAAGCAATACTTCGAATATCTGGTCAAATGGAAAAACCACCCAGTGGAAGATGTTAGCTGGGAGACAGAAGCAGTGATTCAAAATCATGGACAGACCGTGCAGGAGCTCATGGAAAGGATCCCATGAAAGTTTTCAAGCCGAGGAGTATGATGTAGGAGCATCGCCAACTCATCAAGCGAGCCAACACATCAAGCGGGGATCAGCTGGATAAACAAACCCAAATTTTTGAAGTGCTTTGGGATTGTAGCGCAAGTCTTTTAATGAAGCCATTTATGAAGGCGCATTGTATATTGTATTGGACCTTGATCCCTTAAGCTCTCGTCCTTTGGTATATAGGAGGCATTTAATTAAGTTAATGCTAGTAGATAGGATTTTAAGTCTAGATTTGATAGTTTAGAGTTCGAGAGGGAAAAATGGATATAGACACCCTCGTTGTATCATTGTAAAATAATCAAGCATTCAAAACAAGAGAAGAGCTAGTAGAGAATACTGTATGAAGAACACCCATGTACAGGCATTTGAATTAATAGAAGGAAGCTTTGATTCAAGCTCATGGTTTGTGCTGTTTTCTCTGTGTATTGATGTTATGCTCATGAATGTTTGCTTTCTTGCTATGCATTTTCTTTGTATATGTTGTGCATGTGATTTCATGTTTCAAACTGAAGTCTGAAAGGGAGAGAGAATGAGTTCAATTGTTTCTCTATCTGAGCCAGGAGATTCCTGCAAGGTGTGCAGTTGAATACATCCGCAAGGAGTGCGTTGATGAAGGCTCAATAGTTTAACTATTGTTCGCATTCACCCAGAAGTGGAAGTGGGTTGTTGAAGCTGTGTAGGGAGTGCGCAGGATGAAGAAGAAGTCTTAGTTGTGAATCTGAGCAAAGGGAATCAAAGACTGTTGCTGCAAGAGTTGCATAGATTCGAAGGGATTAAACACTTGAGAGTTGTTGAACGATCGCCGCGAGGAGCGCGTGCAAGTCCCTCTGAAAGAGTCAGAGTGGGAAAGCTCAGGAGGTATAGAACCTTCGTGATATTGTTGAAGAAGAGCACTGGAAGTTTGTGCCGTGAAAGGTTTCAGGCCAGAGTTTCCAGTGCGTGCACAGAGATCTCTTTTTTCTAAGAGACTATTGAAGTTGTGGAAAAGCTCAGGAGGAATAGACTTTTGAACTCCCTGAAGGCTAAGTGCAGGGAAGTTGCCGTTAGAAGTCGGAAGAAAGCGTCACAGGTTGGCGAGTGAGAAAACGAGTCTCGTGGAGAGACACTTCTTTATTTCGCAGAATCCTCAAGGGGAGAACGAACAGACGAAATCTTTGGGAGAGATTTCACGAAGTTTCGAGAGCCGTTAGATCTTCGAGAGGTGCAAGGTAGTTGCAGCGCAGGCGTGGAAAGGATTCAAAGCTCAGGAGGGGCAACACCATTGATCCAAGTCGGTCAGGGCCGTTGGATTGTTCACGAGATCGCCCATCGGGACCTCGTGAAGAAAGGGTCCTAGGTTTAGTAAGGGGAGTCGTGAGATTGTGAAAAGTGAGATCTCGACTACTCCGAGGATAGTGTGGGTCCACAGGAGTCGGCAAGTGGATAGGTGGAACCTCGCATCTCAGGAGCTCGTAAGTGGAAGGGCTGAAAGATTGGTGTCAAAAGACGCGATATCACTAGGCAGCGAAGTGGCGAGAGGATCCGAAGCGTCCATCGGAAGAGGACAGGTGGCAGAGATCTAAGGATCTCACAAACTCGGGAGCTCGCAAGGTGAAAGAACAAGTAGTGAGTATTCAAAGTCATGAGGCCACGAGTAGCGAAATCCTTAGGGAAAAGTCAGCGAGTTGATTGACCATCCGGTCTCGGGGATCCGAGGGTGTAGCACTCGACTGTTGGACTCGCGAAGTCGCGAGTTTCGATCCTCCGAGAAGATTGAGGAAGAAGATCGCGCAAGACGAAGAGAATATGTGGGTAGGAAGATTCCCGATAGGGAATTAGGAGAACCTTTGAGTTCTCCGGGCTGAGAAGAGAGGAAGGTCCTGTGTGAGCAGACGTGCCAATGAGGTTGGCGTGCGTCTATGTCAATGTTGTTCGTTGATCATGATTTTAGATCGACGAATTGATCTGTCTGTGTTAGGATATTTAGACACTTAGGAGTTAGTTAAGATCTAATTGGTATAAGATGTCGTTACGTAAAAGTGTGTTTATTAGTGTGTTTCTTTAGTATGCATTAATATGCATTTGTAGTTAGGAAATATGACGGTCACGATATGTTCCCAACATAGAGTGATCCGATGGTTCATACTCTCCTCGATCTTAACGACATTGATCCATGGATTAACACTCAATTGGTCCATGATCTATATTTAAAGAGCATGGAGGGTCATTTGTCGATGATTGATTATGAGAAACTCTCTTGTAAAATCTCTCTGTAATCTTTTTCTTTTGCATTAATACACTGCTCCAAGTGGCTGCATTGGTTGGGGCCATGGATGTTTCCCCATAGGGTTTTACCATGTGAAAACATCGGTGTGTTGATCTTTGATCTGGTTATGTGATTGGTTACTGAAGGTTTTCATCCTCTGTTGGAATACATGTGTTGTCGAACATGGTATCAAATCCTAGTTGAAGACCTGCTCCTGTTGTAGATTAAGATCGTGAAGCTGAGTTGCCTCATCTCCATTTTTTTGTTATTTTCGTAAATTTCTGAGTTGATATGACTGTTCCATTGCATCCAGAGCGCTCTTTTCTTTCAATATCACTTTTCTTTTCACTCAAAAAGGTTTTTGTTTTCCCAAGATACGGTCATGTCAGTCAGATTCAGAGGTATAAAGCCTGCATACACATTTTTTAAAATTTTTGCAAAGTATTATTTTGGTTTTGTATATTTGTTTTTGGGTTGCTACTCTTTTAGATATGTGTATTCTATT
>JZKD02S0804038.1:120569-141056 GCA_000966675.3 Picea glauca | reverse complement strand
CAAAACTTTTAAACCATGTGAAAACCAACCTTAAGAAGAAATTTGAAATGACAAACTTAGGCATTTTGCACTATTTCCTTGGCCTCCATGTTTTCCAAACCAATAAAGGAATTTTACTTTCCTAGTCTAAGTATGCTTATGACCTTCTTCGTCTCTTTCACGTGGATGATTGTAAACCATCCCCTTCTCCCTTCCAGTCTAGAGTCAAGATTACTACCACCTGTACTTCTCCTAAATTTGATGCCACTCTATACCATCAGTTAGTTGCTAGCCTCTTATACTTGACTCATACCCATCCTGATATTTCCTTTGTTGTTGGTCTTGTTTCCCGGTATATGAAAACTCCCCATGAAATCCATTGGAAAGCAACTAAAAGGATACTTCGCTATGTTCATGGTACAATTCAGTTTGATATACATTACAGTTCAAGGGGGACTCCTTTATTGGTTGGTTTCACTGATTCAGATTGGGTCGACGACCCTAATGATCGGAAGTCCACTGCAGGTTATGTTTTCATCCTTGGTTCAGGACCTGTCACTTGGACCTGTAAGAAACAACAAGCTATTTCACTTTCTTCAGCAGAAGCAGAGTACCAAGCAACGGTAAATGCAAGTGAGGAAGCCTTGTGGCTTTGACTAATCCTTTTAGAGTTTGGATTCGAGTAGGAGCATCCGACCAGCCTTTGGTGCGATAATCAGAGTGCCATAAAGATCGTAAAAGACCCAGTTTAACATCAACGTAGCAAGCACATCAAGCTACAAATGCACTTCATCAGAAAGCTCATTCATGATCAAGCAATTGAAGTTCTCTTTTTCCCTACAAAAGATCAAGTTGCAGACATTTTCACAAAGTCTCTTACAAAAGAGAAGTTTTCCAAACTTCAATCTATGTTAGGAGTTCAAGAAGTTGTCATTAAGGGGGGATAGGCTCTAATTCCTCCTTCCTTCTCCTATTGTGTCAACATTGTAAATCCTTCAATCCTATCCCGAGTTGTTCCTAAGGGGGGATGTTAGGATATTTAGACACTTGGGAGTTAGTTAAGATCTACTTGGTCTAAGGTGTCGTTAGGTAAAAATGTGTTTCTTAGTGTGTTTCTTTAGTATGCATTAGTATGCATTTGTAATTAGTAAATCTGGCGGTCACGATATGTTCCCAACATAGAGTGATCCGACAGTTCATACTCTCCTCAATCTTAACGGCCATTGATCCGTGGCTTAACACCCGAATGGTCCATTATCTATATTTAAAGAGCATGGAGGGTCATTTTCCGATGATCAATTGTGAGAAACTCTCTTGTAAAATATCTTTGTAATCTTTTTTGTTTTTCATTAATAAACTGCTCCAAGTGGTTGTGTTGCCTAGGGTTGTGGATGTTTCCCCATAGGGGTTTTACCATGTGAAAACATCGATGTGTTGATCTTTGATCTGGTTATGTGAGTGGTTACTGAAGGTGTTTGTCCTCTGTTGGAATACCTGTGTTGTCGAATAGTCTGTGATGCCGCTTTGCCTTGGTTTAAATCCAACGACTCTTCTTTTTCCCAAAAAGTTACCTATGATCGGATGGCTTACGTTTACTTCGGAACTTAGGCTTTGGCTAGAATTCCTTCATGCACATTTTCTTTGGTATGTCACTTCCATTATCTATGGTTCATGACTTACTCTGTCCTTCCACTCAAATTGATCCAACGGTCTATGTGGATTGCGGAACCGTAACTTGCGCGTGGTTTACTCTGTCGGCAAACTCTGTAATTTGAAGTTGTGTGATTATTGGTGGATCAACCACAGTCGTCAATATTTGATTCGATGAGATATGACGATCCAGACTAATTGTGGGATTCAAAATAACGTGTAGTTTAATTCTCCCTTCGTGTTCTGCAATCAATCATTTCCCTTGATCTAACGCTTGTGTATCCAACAGTCCTGATTTTTCCTATGGGGATTTCAATCCCGATCACGTTTTTTCACTGCACTTTCCCTTTTGAGATTCATGTGCATCATCAGCTATTGACATCAATGACAATATTTCCAACATTGTTTGCATCCCAACCTTCTATTGATTTGTTTACATGGTTGGTGTAGTCATTAATAATGTCCTTTCGTAATATTTCATGCGTTGAATTTCCAATGACAAATTGTTAGAAATTATTTCATATTTAAATGTAAAAGTAAAATATTTACATAAAATACAATGCATACAATCATAATAAATAAACATGATATATGGAAAAAATAGAACAAGATAATTATTAAAAAAAAATTATCTACATGTATAAGGAATAGATTCTATCTCACACATTCTCACAGGTATTACAATTCTTTTGTCCACATTTATAAGGAACATATTGAATGTAAGGGGTTTTCTATCTCACACATTCTCTGAGTATTCCAATGCTTTTGTAATCTTTCAAGCATCAATTTTGCAATGACATTTTGTTAGAAATTCGTGCAGATTTAATTTGCAAGTATCCATCCCACAATCTCTTGTATTCTATTGTACGTTTGTTTTCAAATCACATTTTAGTGAAATATGAAAGGTGGAAAATATTTTAAGGGAACTGTTTGTGGCATGAGAATTGTCTCTATATATATCCCATCATATAGTTGTAGTTGGATTCCATACAATGACGAGGCTAGGAACTATCTGACAATTTAGGGTTGGCGTCCGGACAAATACATGTAGAGTTCCAAGGTTAACATTTAGGTTGGCATTAGAAAAAATACATGTAGATTTCCAAGGTTACATTTTCAAGGTGTGAGGTGATGAGGTGCTGAAATCCCCATTTGTCTTAACTAGAAATTATTTTTAAAAATTCTAGCATCTATGCTCAATCGTATAGGTCACAATCTTACTTGCAACGATTCCAATTGTCATAAACTTGTTAATATTACCACATATTTCCACATTCACACAAACGATGGTCTCTTGGTGAACGAGGCCCAACTCTAACAACTCTTTTAATCCTTCCTTTCCTCCATAGACGAAGAACCTTGGGAAGTTTTGCCTTATAATCCCACAACTCAATTTCACATTGTCTGAGCATAACTTAATTAAAAGAAAATTTTAGAAGTTCCAAAGGATCACCATTTCTCTTAGGAAAGATGCATTTCAAGAAATTTGGACAATTTGATAGAGAATAAATGCACCCTACTCATGAACGAGAGATATTTTGCATGAGAAAATTCTTATTGAATCTCCTACCACCTTTAAGCTTCAGTGCACCTTTCAAGTTCAAAGCCTTCCCATGCATCTGTCCAGAAAGACACCCCTCGATTTGGCTACCATAAACCAGATCAAACTACCAACTTTCCAAGGATACCATATAATAGGAGGAGAATGCACCTTTCTTAATTATCCAAACACATCCCATGTTGTTCCTATTTCTCAAGCAATGGAACCCTTTCCTTTAGGGCAGGGACTTGTTGCAATGCAACTCGTCTTGTTTCATTATGTTCTATCCTTTGTCCTTAGCTCTTTTACTAGTGTGTCCTCTAATATTTGATTTGATTTGGATTTGGCATTTTTTTCTTTATTGTTTTTGTCTTGATCAAGTCCTTAATCAATGTTTTTTTTTTCAATCCCTTCTATGTTTCTATGCATTTTTAATCCACTTTCTTCTCTATTTCCCCTTTATTTTATTTTTCCTATTAGGTTCATTTTGAACCAAATATCAAGCATTGAGATATGGGGAGGATTGAATGTCAATAGAGAAGTATATTAACCCACATATATACCATGGAATTTGTTGGGACATGCATTTTGGGACCAGTTTTGAAACTGCACTGGAGCACGTACAGAAGAAGGAAAGGAAGTTAGCGCATTTTCACGATCAGCGCATGCAAAAGAAGGAAAGTCGTTAGGCATTTTGGTCCATTGAAATAGGATAAGCCCTAATGTAAATGTATAAATATGTAAGGGTTTTTTGGTAGAAAGATAGATAAGATTGAGTTGAGAGTGAAGGAGTGAATGAGTATGTGATAAAGTAAGAAGAACTGAGTACCCACTATATGTGTGAATGGCTAGGGCATGAAGTATGAGCACAATGCATAGGTTTTGTAAGAAATGACTCTAAATAATATAAGAAGTCGATCATTGTGGATGTTTCTCGTCTTGGGTGAACCACGTTAAATCCTGGTGTTATGATGTGTTTTCATGTGTTTACTCTTATGTTTATTGTGTTCACATGATGTATGTTAGGATAATATGAATGTGTTACTTTCTCTAATGTTTCTGTGCACATAAGGTATAATGAATGAATGTTAAGTATAATGGTTATTAGAACTGCCTTACATTCCTCCATGACTGCGTAAACTTGGTTCCTGCAGTCCCCATAGATACCTTAGGTGAGACTTCACCTACCTGCAGATGATGTCGAAAGGGTCAATATATTAGGGTTTTGTTGGTGAATTCATGTTGAACCATGGGTCTTCCCACTACATGCCAACAAATGGTTCTGTTGTTGGGACCGGGATCTGGGACTAAGGGGAATGTGGAGGCTAACTAAGGAAGATATTGGACAATGAGAGACAAAGGAGCGAGAGTTTTCTAGAGATCGGAATAAAAACCTGTGGATCATCACCGAGAAGTGGTTATAGAGGTATATATTTATATATTTACATGAGATTTTCTTTGTTGATTTCCCGATATTTTTGGTTGAGTGGATACATAGGTTAGATGAAAATAAATAAACCTTTTTCACTATTGTTTCAAGGAATTGGACCCCTAAGTTAATTTAACAAGTTAATACCATAAGCAATCATATATCCCGCCTAGTTGATTTTTGGTTGGACATTGTATTGGGGGGTTATATTAATGAGTTTTCTATAGATTGTACCCAGTCATATAGTGTTGCTGAAAGATTTATTTAAACATCTACATGGAAGATATTTGAAATCACTGTCTACTTGGATCAAGATGTTATTGTGTGATAAGGGGGTTATGAAGATGGAATCTGATTTCCCTAGTATCTAGGTGCCTTCGCGGGCATAGGGGGACTAGGTGATGACCAGGTAATGGTATGAGTGTATGGAAGAGAGGGATGAAAGAAATAATAAATGAGGAATTCATGGGCTGAGAATGATAAGAGAAGAAGTGATCCAGGTGGATATTGGTGGCCACCCACCTATTCCAACTAGCTCCTCTTGACAATTTTTAGTTCAA
Source organism: Picea glauca (assembly GCA_000966675.3). Lineage (NCBI taxonomy): Eukaryota > Viridiplantae > Streptophyta > Pinopsida > Pinales > Pinaceae > Picea > Picea glauca. The sequence goes on along the minus strand of JZKD02S0804038.1, from coordinate 135,898 downwards.
GACGTTCTTCTGTACTTCTTTGTAATTGTGGGTTCTACACTTATGGGGATTTATAAATCCCTACACATCTTCCAAGTGGATATTGGTGGCCTCCCACCTAATCCAATTGGCTTATTTTGTATGTTTTCATGTCATCACATCTTTCGGTACTTCTAGGGATGTTTTGGGGCCCTAAAAAGTGTTTTTTTTTATCGCCATAGTCAAACTGTAAAAAATCCAGAGTTTGATGGTGTATGCAAAAGTTATGACCCCGGGAAGTTGAGGTACCAATTTACCCATAGGGGCCCACATAAATTTTGGCGGTTCACCTCCTAGGGTTAGGTTTTTTGATGTCTAGGGTTTTGGAATTCATGAGTAATGTTAAAAATGACTCTAGAGCCTCATTGTAATCATTCTTCTTAGATGGATGAGCATGGTAACCACATCTCTTCTTAAAGATAGCTACCACCATTCGAGCAAGTTGTTTCAGTTCTGCAGTTTTACAGTTTAATCCTATTTCATTTATTCAAGAGAAGTTATTGTTCATTGGATGTCTATTGTTATCTGTGTGTTATTGTATTTAGTTTGTTATTCATTTCATTCTGCTCATAAATCTAGATAAGTGGTATCATAGAGGTCTTCTCTTCATTTTTTTTTCTTTTTGCATGTCCCCAACAAGATTTGGGTACAAGAAGTTGGGACTTGAACCAATCTAGCCTTTGCAATATCGGCCATGCCAAGCCCGAAAAAAAACCATGTGGGATGAAAAAAAAGATGATGGAGTAGGAGATCCTTTTAAAATGTTGCTTGAGGAATCCCTCATGTGACAAAGGAATGGAATGATGGACAACTTTGCACAGATCCTTTGGCAGTTTCCCACAGGAGAAGCATCTTCATCAAGCGATCATGCAACCCCCTTCAAAGTACAGGTAAATTTTGATATTCCATTATTTGAAGGACTGATAGATGTGGATGTTGTATATAAATGGTTGAATCTACTCGAACGGTATCTTTTGGTCCACAATTTTTCCGATGGGGAAAAAATTACTTTTTCACTCCTTAAGGTTGTCCCCCATGTTAAGGGTTGGTGGGATACTTACTCTAAGAAAAGGGACATAGAAGAATCTTCAATATTTGTGGTCGCCCACACATGGGATTCTTTCAAGGATTCCATTAAAGAACAATACTACCCTGTTGGAAGCTACGAGGACCAGTACACTAGATGGACCATCCTAAGTCAGGAAAGGGACTATACAGTACCAGATTTCACCAATATTTTCCATACCTTGCACACCAAATTGGGTATCAAAGATTCTGAATCGAATCTAGTTCTCAAATACCATGGATGTTTGCATAGATACATTCAAAAAAAAATGGATTTTTTAAACATCGCATAATTGGGTACTATTTATAGATATGTTGTCAAGATCGAGCATAAATTTAAGAAAAAGAGGCGAGAGTTTGGATCTACAAACTCCTCACAGTTGAAGCAATGAAAAGGTGGCCCCAACCCACACAACAAGGGAAACACAAAATATGGCCACTCACAGTACAACCAGTCCAAGCCGCAACACAAGAAGGGTAATGAGAAGTCAAAGAAGGACATGAGAAAATGGTGTGAATACCATAAAATTCCTTGGCACAACATTGAATAATGCTACTCTAAGAATTCATTCGTGGACGAGCTGAAATCTTTTGATTTAGAGGTTGATTCTAAATCTGAATCAAATATAGAAGGAGGGAAGTGGATTATCGATGTTGAACCCAATGTCACGGTCACTGGCACTAAAGTCCAGCCAAGTGAACCAGAAGAACCAGAGAAAGGAGAATGCCTCTTTCACTCGCAGATGTGGGTAAAGGGGACTCTGCTTCATTTCATTATTGACAACAACATTCAGAAGAACCTAATCTCAATAGAGGTCTTCAAGCGGTTGGACCTAGAAATGACACCACACCTGCATCCCTACACCATTGGCTGGATTTGCCAAGGAAGAGATATTTGTGTCAACCAACAAAGTTGTCTACCATACAACATCAAGCCTTTCAAAGACGAGGTATTGTTTCATATTGATCCCCTTGAAGTTTGTGATGTTCTTTTAGGAAAAACATATTTGTGGAAGATACATGTTGTGTATGAGTATAGACCTCGCAGTGTTATTATTACTTTGGGTGGACAATTGTACATGATACCAGAGGTGGTGCCACCTACCACTATTTCTTTAATCTCTGCTAAGCAATGTAGTAAGGTCATTTCACAGACCGGGAATTTCATCTTCTTTGTTATCCATACTCACAGTAAGCAGAAGGTCGTCACCACATCTGTGGCCTCTACACAGAGTCTCTCTTTGTAGCAGAAGAAAGTGGATGGGATAGTGGAAGAGTACAAAGACATCTTCTCCTCACCCACTAGGGTACCGACGCATTGCCAAGTCAAGCATCCAATTGATCTAACCCTCGGTGCACCTCTACCTAATGGACCATTCTATCATTGCTCGCTAATGGAAAATGTAGAAATAAAGTGTTATATCCAAGAGATGCTTCAAAAGGGTCACATCATACCCAACTCCTCCCCTTGTGGAAGCCCAATTGTATTGGTGTAGAATAAAGATGAGACCTGGTGGCTCAGCATTGATTACAGAGCATTAAATAAAATCACAATCAAGAACCAGTACCCAATTCCCATAATTGATGACCTTCTTTACCAACTCAATGGGGAAACATTCTTCAACAATATTGATCTAAAGTCTGGCTACCACCAGGTTCCCATTGAGCCAACTGATGTATGGAAGACAATTTTCAAATGTAAAGAAGGTTTCTTTGAATGTGGTCATGCCCTTTGGCTTAACAAATGCATCAGGAACTTTTATGACGTTGACAGATGATGTATTGAGACCCTTCACCAACTCTTTTGTGGTGGTATATTTGGATGACATCCTCATATTCAACAGAACTTGGGAGGAGCACATGCAACATATTCAACATGATTTGAGCACTCTGCAGAAGTACAAGCTATATGAAAACTTGGAAAAATGATCCTTTGGCTTGAAAAAGGTCCAATACTTGGGCTACATTGTTTATGAGCATGGGGTACATGTTGATCCAGCTAAGATCCAAGTCATCCATGACTGTCCAATCCCGACCACACTCATCAAGCTTCAGAGCTTCCCAGGATTGGCCAACTTCTACATATGGTTTGTGTTGGGATTCTCACATATTGCATGGGCCCTTGGCCAAGTGACCAAGGGCGGTGGCAGGGAAAATTTGGCATGGGGGAAGGAACAACAACAAGTGTTTGATGATATGAAGCATCGCTTATGCTCAACTCCAATATTGTCCTTACCCGATATGCAACAATCGTTCGAGATTGAGACTGATTCATCCAACTATGTTGTAGGTGCAGTTCTCACTTAGCATAGTCATCTAGTGGCATACCATAGTGATACACTCTCAGATACTATCCTAAAATACCCCACTTATGACAAGGAAATGTATTCCATTGTACAAGCATGTCGTTAATGGAAACATTACATTCTGGGAAGGGAGACAATCATCCACATTGATCACAAGCCTCTACAGTTTATATAGACATAGGGGAAGTTGCATAATGACCAACATCATAAGTGTTCCACCTACCTACAATGGTTCCATATCAACATCAAGTATAAGGTAGAGAGCACAAATCAAGTTGCTAATTTCCTCAGTCGACCTCCCATGGCTACACTCACCACCGTGCTCCATTCCTATGGACATGAGACATCTTAGTGGCCCCAACTTTATCAACAAGATCCGTAATTCACCACCACCTATCAGCTCTTGGGTACATGCACGAATGCCACCAATTTTCACATTCAAGATGCAATGCTATGTCATCTTGTCCATCTCTTTTTTCCTGTAAGAGAGCATGAACATATGATATGGGAGTCTCACTATAGTTGAGTGGTAGGACATTTTGGTGTGGAGAAAATTGTGGTCATTCTGTAGAAACATTTTTATTGGCCAAAACTATAACAAGACGTCAGAAATTATATCAGATCTTGCATTGCCTATGTCATTGCCAAGCTAGCCATCAAGAAACAAGGGTTATACACCCCTCTTCCTACTCCCAAAAGACCTTGGGAGTCCATCGATATGGATTACATGTCCGGCCTTCCGTCCACCAAGCATGACAATGATTGTGTATTTGTAGTAGTTGATCGGTTTTCAAAGATGATCATCCTCATAGCCTACAAGAAGAGCATCACAATGGGAGATATTGCCAAGCTCTTCTTTGAATGAGTGTGGGTCCATTTTGAGATACCACATACCATCATCTATGATCAGGACAATAGGTTCCTTAGCACATTTTTGTCAAGTCTTTGGTCAATGTTGGACACCAAGCTCACTAAATCCACTACTTTCCACCCCTAAACCGATGGCCAAATAAAGTTCATCAATCAAATGATTGTGCACATCCTACGCATGTACAACTCTAAGAATCTACATACCTGGGATGAGAGTCTCCCCTATGTTCATCACAACTACAACAGGTCTCTCCATAGCTCCACCGGCCATAGCCCATTTTAGGTGGGGCTGGGATTCCAACCCTTGGGTCCCATTGATGTGGCATTACCTCTTGCCACCACATAGGAAGAATCTTCCCATGTTTAGTCTGAGGCCAACAAAGCCACCAGATTCATTGAGAAGATTCAACACAACCGCCAACAGGTCCATGATATTTTGGAATTCATGAGTAATTTTAAAAAGGCCTCTGGGGCCTCATTGTAATCATTCTACTCAGATGGATGGGCGTAGAATCCACATCTCTTCTAAGAGATAGCTACCACCATTCGAGCAAGTTGTTTTAGTTCTGTAGTTTTACAATTTCAACCTATTTCATTTATTCAATAGAATTTATTGTTCGTTGGATATCTGTTTTTATCTCTATGTTATTGTATTCAGTATGTTATTCATTTCATTCCTCTCATAAATCCATATCAAGAATACTATGTGATGGAAGAAGATATTGGAGTATTGCGTTGTGGTAAAATATTTCAATACAATAGGAAGAGGACTGTGGCTAATAGAGAAGAGAAGCACAATGAGTTTGAGGAAAGAGACATTGGTGTAGTACTCTAGATCAAAGGAATACCATGCATAGAAGGGAAGGAAAAGGAAGAGGTTTGTTAGCTCAATTGGATAAGTTTATAACATCCTCGTGATTAAAATTATTAGGATGATTTTCAATTTCTAGTGCTTCCCAGATGATACAATTACATACCACTCAGTCCAGACTCTATGTCGAACCCATGACCCTGTGTGCGTCTCTAAGGTATGAGGTAAGATATGAAAAATTTTCAATTATAGTTAGTGAAGGAAGCAACGATAATAGTAAAGGTAGTCATAGTAGTGGAATTAGTACAACAACCCAGCTTCATATAGCATCACCAGGGAATAATACCACATAGTACACAATGGTAGGGTTAGAACCCACTTTGAGAATACATGTCTTCCACATATTAGGTTTAGAATATATGGAACAACACTTGTTTGTCTTTGAAGCAATATGGACCATGAAGAATGTCTAGGATGACGATGAAAAGATCACATAGTTAGTGACAACATTCATAGAACGCACATTACTCTGGTATATGAAGTATCGATCTACTGCACCTATGGGACAAACTAGAACATTGGCAGACATCAAGAAAGCCTTGTTAAAAGAGTTCCAGAAGCTGAATTATGAGACACTATTTATTACAAAACTAAAAAATCTCAAGCAGTTGCAGAATGAATCAATATAGGATTTTGATCAGAGATTGAAGATATTAAAGGATCGGTTGGCCTTCTAGATTCCAAGTGAACATCATATGGAATGGTTCAATTCAATATTATTTCCACATATACACCACCCTTTGATGCAACATAAGATTATGTCGTTGTTAGAATCACTAGAGATATCCACGAAGTTGGAAGCATCCCCTGTAGGAGATAATGGCACATAGATGGATCAGGTTCAGTCATAGTTAGAAACATTGAGAATTTAGTTGTAGGATATTTCTAAAGGAAAGGAAAAGTGAGAATAAGTCTAGTGGGTTACATGCAGAACAAAAGGTCAACATAAAAATGAGTGTCCAACATTTAAATAATATTTGACTACAGGAGTTCTGAATCTCTTGGCCCCATCAAGAGGAGTATGGTTTGAGATATGAAAAATTATGGGTCATCATCCTACCTCTTTTCCGTTGATGTAGAAGTATCAAAGCACTACCATAAACCTATTTTGTAATTTTTGTAAGTCCGTGGGACATGACGAAAAGGAATGTCACACACTAGATCTAATGAGGGAGTGTATCGCATTTGCATACAGAGTTCAAGGGGAGGAAGGACCGCAAGGAGGGGTACCATAGTATAATACTATGATAGGTTACAACCAATGAGGAAGAGGAGGATTCAAAGTTCATGGAAGAGGAGGATTTGACAGAGGAATAGGTTTGAATATATGTTATAACTGTAACCATCTTGGGCATTTGGCGTGAGATTGTTTGAATCCCTGTATAACATGCACATACTGTAGGCAGTTGGATCATGTGATAGAATATGTTTCATAGTTGATCGTGAAGTGGAAGGAGAAGAGGAACTATAATGTGCAGATGAAAGCAGCAAAAGAGCGCGGCGATCGACATAAGGTAGAAGCAGTTACCCATAGAGGAGAAAGAACAAGAACTGATGCGACATAGAAAGAAATTTAGACTGATCAATGGGTTAGGAAAGCAGTATATCCTCCTTCAAATTTTTATCCTTGAAAATAGAGAAACACATATAATAAATAAAGGAAGGAACTACTAGAAAAAAAGTGGGTAGCATCAACTTCACAACCTGTGTATGACATGCCTCCAGTGTATGACCACTCAGAAAGGAAAGTTGAGAAGGTAAGTACTCTACAAAGTTTCTTGAAGATTTTTTTAGAGCTAATTAAGGATGAAAGTGCATTAAATTCATTGTGCAGGATGATCAGTCAGTGTGTGCTAGATAAAGAAGCACTTTTTGGACAAAGAGTAGTTAACCGAGTGAAACACAAGAAAAGGATGAATAGAGAATTCAAACTTAATGCACATATAGGAGACTATGATATGGATAATATCATCTTAGATTTGGGATCTGATGTGAATTTCCTTCCGAAGCATACATGGGAGACGATGGGAAAACCAAAGTTTATCTGGTCACCTAATTAGTTGACGTTATAAAATCACCACAATATTGTTCTAATTGGAAGACTGACATGGGTGAATGTTAATATCGATGGAGTGCACAACACAACAAAATTTGAAGTAATTGAGATAGTAGATGGTAGTAAACCTTATCCATCATTACTTGGAATCGATTGGGATTTTGATAACCATGTTGGGTATGTGTTATATTCTCTGGCCGAGAAATGTTTTTTTCCTCAAGAAACGTGTCACATTTTGCCTCATTTTCGTGTTGCCTCGATTTGCATGTCCATTGTTGGGTGGTTTTTTGGCACATGGTTTTTTCTAATGGTTTCTATTTTTGGTTAAGGAATTAGGGTTGTTGACTAATCTAGGTCATTGTGTTAGGGTTTTGGATGTCGTTGGCTCCTATATGTATATTGTATTGTAAACAATGTATCACTATGAATGAATATAGAATATGTTGGTTTTCCCGGTTTGGGTTTTCAGGGGAAATGTCTCTGTGTAATGTTTGTATTTTTCATTGTATATTTTTTGTTCTTTTACTAAAAATATGTTTGCAGTAAATATTGTACAAGGTTAAAATATACATTTGGTATCATATCTTTGTTGGCTTCAAGGGTACACCTTTGTGGTTAAGGATTTGGCTCAGGACTGTGATAATCCTTGTTACAGTGGGAGATCCATGGTAATGATTTTTCAGGTGAAAACAAATGGTGAGAAATTCAAAAATGGAGATCAAGAAGTTTAATGGGAAACATTTTGAGTTGTGGAAGCTCAAGATTGAAGATCTGTTGGTGGAAAAAGATCAATGGATCTCTATAGATCCATGTACTGCACCTATAGGAACTTCAGCAGATGACTAGAAAAAGTTGGATCGAAAGGCGAAGAGCACAATCTGACTGTGTCTCTCAGATTTAGTATTACTAAATGTGTGAGAGGAAGCTACAACAAATGATTTATGGGATAATTTGGGGAATTTGTATCAGTTTAAGTCCCTAGTAAATAATTTATTCCTGAGAAAGAAGTTGTATAATTTGAGCATGAGAGATAGAGACTCGGTAGAAGAGAGTTTGAAAACTTTCAATATTGTGGTAAGTCAGTTAGTATCTATTGAGATTAAAATTTCAGATGAAGATAATTGTATCAATTTACTTTTTTCTTTACCAGACTCGTGGGATAGTCTGGTTGTGTCCATAGGTAGAAATACAAATTCCTTGAAGTTTGATGAAGTGGTATCCTCCTTGTTTTTAGAGGAGCTGAGATGGAATCATATGGAAGGACATAGCACAAACGCATTATTTGCAAGATTCTCCTAGAAAAGAAATAGATCTAAGTTATCAAGTGGGAGAGCTAATTCTAAGGGTAGATCTAAATATTCTGGAAATTTTGTAAAGGTATGTTGGATATGTGGAAAAAAGGGGCACTACAAGATGCAGTGTAGATCCAAAGTTGAGAAAAATAAGGGATCTGAAGAATATCCTTCTACAGAAGAAAAGACATCCAAGGAAGAAGGAGGGGATGTGTACTTGGTTTCTTCAAGCACACATGTAGATCATGAGGCATGGTTGGTTGACTCAGGTGCATCATTTCATATGAATCCCCATAGGGAGTGGTTCTGTGAATATGAAAGGTATGATGGAGATAATGTTTTTCTAGGTGATGATTCGACAACCATAATCATAGGATGAAGAAAATTCAAGTTGAGACTCATATATGGAAGGATTATAACACTACCCGGTGTTCTGAACATCCCAGGTTTGGCCAGAAATTTGATTTTTGTAAGCAAAATGGACGATGCAAGGGTAAAAACAATATTTGAAAAGGAAACCTATAAGATGGTTTGAGGAGAAATGGTGTTGTTGAAGGGAGTTTGGTTTGGAACTCTATATAATATGCAAGGAAGCACTATTAGTGATGGGTGTAATAGTTCCATTGTTCCTGATATTGGAGTTGAAGAAGAAAGAAATCCTACAGTATATGGAGAAAAGGTTATGTTGTGGCATAAAAGACTGGGGCATATTGGAGAGAAGGGTCTTCGACTACTACACAGTAAAGGTATGGTTGAAGGTATGTCTAACTTCTGTCTGGATTTTGATTTATGTGAACATTGTGTATATGGGAAGTAGAATCAGGTAAGATTCCCTTATGGTGCATCGAGGGCAGAAGGAATCTTATATCTAGTTCACTGTGATGTTTTTGGACCTGTATCGGTCCCATCATTGGGAAAATCTATGTACTATGTATCATTTATAGATGACTTCTCAAGGAATACTTGGATATATTTCCTTAGGAAGAAATATGAAGTCTTTGACAGGTTTAAAGAGTTTAAGGATCTTGTTGAGAATCAAACAGACAAAAGAATTAAGGTGTTGAGGACAGATAATGGCAGAGAGTTCCACGAGAATAAATTTGAAGAATTATGTAAGAAGTGTGGTATAGCAAGGAAGAATACTACTCCATACACACCTCAGCAGAATGGAGTTGCAGAAAGGATGAACATGACGCTGATGGAAAAAGAAAGGTGCATGATCAGTGGTGTCGGGTTAGGGAAAGAATTCTGGGAAAAGGCAGTTGGTACTACATGTTACCTGGTCAACAGATCACCCTCATCATTGTTGGATGAGAAGACTCCACAAGAGGTATGGACTGGTAAGAAACCTTCTCTCACACATCTCAAGGTATTTGGTTGTGATGCATACGTTCATGTTTCAAAGAAAAACATGATTAAGCTAGATAAGAAGGCTGAAAAGTGTAACTTTATTGGATATAAAGATGGTCTCAAAGGTTATAATCTTTGGAACCCAGAATATAATAAGGTAGTATTTAGCCGAGATGTGGTATTTAGAGAAATGAAGTATATTGTTAAACAGGAAGTCCTACAAAGTAAGGAAGAACCCGAGAAAATAGAGTTTGATTTAAAGGATGATGAATTAGACTCTACAGAAGAACATGAATCGGAAGCAGATGATCCTCATACTCTAGTATTGGGGATATTGGTTCAAGAAAGAAGGCTATCAGAAAGGTATACTCCAAATAATTTCCATTCAAATTTTGATTTGTCTATTACTGATGATGATCCTAGAACTGTCATAGAGGTAGTGGATTCAGAGGATGGCAATCTCTGGAAAAGGGCCATGGACAAAGAAATGGTAGCCTTGGATAATAATGAGGCTTGGGATCTAGTGGATTTTCCCACTGGAAGAAATCCCATTGGTAGTAAATGGGTATTTAAAAAGAATTTGAATGCAGAAGGAAAAGTGGAGAAATAAAAAGATTGTTTAGTAGCAAAGGGTTATTCCCAAGTTGAGGGAATTGATTTTGGTGAGATTTTTTCTCATGTTGCCAAATTAACCTCTAGAAGATTTATGTTATCTATTGATGCGACATTTGATTTTGAAGTAGAATAGATGGATGTGAAGACAACATTCCTACATGGGGATCTAGAAGAAGAAATCTATATGAAGCAACCAGAAGGTTATGTTGTGAAGGGAAAGAAGGAGTTTGTATGCAAGCTGAAAAAGTCCTTATGGTTTAAAAAAATCACCGAGGATGTGGTATCAAAAATTTGATACTTATATGTTGGGACTTGGGTTCACAAGAAGCAAAGAGGATCATTGTGTGTATTTTAAATTAATTGGTGATCATTTGATTTATTTGGTCTTATATGTGGATGACATGTTGCTGGTAGGAAACAACAAGGAAATTATCCAAGATGTGAAAATTCAGTTGTCCTCTAAATTTGACATGAAGGATATTGGTGCTTAAAATTTCATTTTGGGCATGGAAATTAAAATAGATTGAAAAAAGAGGAAACTTTGGTTAAATCAGAGAAATATGTCGAGACAATATTGTAGAGGTTTAATATGCATGAATGTAAACCGGTCAAGGTTCCTATTCCTATTGGTGTAAAATTATCTGCGGATCAGTGTCCCAAGACACATGAAGAGAAGGAGGACATGTCTCGTGTTCCATATGCGAGTGTAGTTAGAAGTTTGATGTATGCATGGTATGTACTAGACTAGAAATTGCACATGCAGTGGGAGTTTTGAGCAGGTATATGTCAAAACCGGGGAAGGAGCATTGGACAACAACAAAAAGGGTTTTCAGGCATTTATGTGGCACCTCTAGCTATGGATTGTGCTACCAAGGAAGACTAGGATTGGACAGAGTATTGGATATACATGGATTTGTGGATGCAGACTAGGCTGGACATCTGGATTGTAGGATATATACAAGTGGGTATGTGGTTAACCTGTTTGGAGGAGCAATATGTTGGATGCCAAAAATACAGGTTGTAGTGGCACTTTCAACTACAGAAGTTGAATGGAAACCACTCATGCAGCATGGTTACAAATATTGTGTTCAGGTATTGGGTTGGTACATCAAGCTGTAAATATAGATTGTGATAGTCAAAGTGCAAATTTTCTGGAAAAGAACCCGACTTATCATTCAAATACAAAGCATATTGATATTCAATATCACTTTGTGAGAGACATGGTTGAAGAAAATAAAGTATTTCTGATGAAGGTGGACACTTTGAAGAATGTGGTGGATTCATTAACAAAATATGTGAGCACTAAGAAGTTCTCTTGGTGTAGAGAATCCATGGGCATTGTTGCCCTGGATTGTTGACTATGTAACCCTGTAACCACATGTATACAAAGAAAACAACAAGTGGGAGAATGTTGGGTATGTGTTATATTCTTTGCACGAGTAGTAGTGTCTGTGTTGCATCAGGTGCGCAAGGGGGTTTGAGGGGGGTGGGGGTGGGTGCAGTGCCCGCAAGAAATTTTTTTTGCCTCGGGAAACATGTCACATTTTGCCTTGTTTTTTGTGTTGCCTCGATTTTCATTTCAATTGTTGGGCAACTTTTTAGCACATGGTGTTTTCCAATGGTTTTATATTTTCGGTTAAGGAATTAGGGTTGTTGACTAATCCAGGTCATTGGGTTAGGGTTTTGGATGTCGTTGTCTCCTATATGTATATTGTATTGTAAACAATGTATCACTATGAATGAATATAGAATATGTTGGTTTTCTCGGTTTGGGTTTCCAAGGAAAAAATATATATGTAATGTTTGTATTAGTTCTTGGAGAATTAGAGAAGTATCAGTTCTTGCGCCCCCGAGAAATTTTTTTTGCCTCAGGAAACATGTCACATTTTGCCTTGTTTTTTGTGTTACCTCGATTTTTGTTTCAATTGTTGGGTTGTTTTTTGGCACATGGTTTTTTTCAATGGTTTTTGTATTTTCGGTTAAGGAATTAGGGTTGTTGACTAATCCAGGTCATTGGGTTAGGGTTTTGGATGTCATTGACTCATATATGTATATTGTATTGTAAACAATGTATCACTATGAATGAATATAAAATATGTTGGTTTTCCCGATTTGGGTTTCCAGGGAAAAAATATCTGTGTAATGTTTGTATTTTCCATTGTATATTTTATGTTCTTTTACTGAAAATTTGTTTGTAGTAAATATTGTACAAGGTTAAAATCTACAAACCATACCCTTATTTATTTGAAGAAGATACAAATGATATTTGAAGCAAGAGATTGGGAAGTTATTGTGCCATTGGATCCCACGGAAGGAAGATGATATGTGGAACCGACAAAGTGAAAAGAGATCGATAACCTTTATAATGTCACCGTGTGGATGGATGAATATGTTAATCCTACTGCTAATGGTGCACTCAATTGATGAAGTATTAGTTCTTGCGCATTGGATTCATAAGAATCCCTGGAGAATTAGAAACAAGGATTACATGAAGTATCTACAAGGAGATGTGCTCATATTACCCATGTGTTATGATGGATTGGAACCGATCCAAAATGGATCCATAGAATACTAAGGACAACTCGGAACTCATAGAAGCAACTTAGGAAGCTCATAATGGCCTTAGTAGAAAAACTCAGTGAAAGTGGAATCATTGTGAAGAACGCATCACAATATTTCCAACGGTGTAAATGGCTCATCAAATGGAGTTACGGATCGAAAGATATTCGCGGTCAAAGTTTGGTCAACCTAGCCCAGTCAACAGGGTATGAGTCAACATATGTACTGTTGACGTCATCATCAGTACGGATAACGTCAACATACTTATAGTGTACATGGAACACATAGGAGGTGACATGTGTCATGATGACATCATCATGGTGATGTGGTAGCACCAAAGTCTGCCACGTGTCACTCAATTTTGGATTTTTCAAGTCGATCCGTGGACCAATGAAAAAGTGCCATGTGGCAGTTCGTGCAACCACATGGCAGACCGTATGGTGACGTGGCAAGATGATGTGTAAAATGAGGTGGCAAACGGTATGCTGACATGGAATGTGATTGTACAGTTGGTTAACATGGCCCAATGGTTGGATGCCATGTGGCCCAGTCATGGGCTGCCACGTGGCAGTGGGAAAATGCCCAATGAGGGCTTGAGAACCGAATTTCAAAAAAAAAAAATGGTGGGTCTGCCAAATCTGGTGGAACCCCACCAAATCTGGCGGCCCAACGGACTTATCCAAACTACCTCTAAATTTGGCAGAACCACATATTTATATTTTCATATAAGTTATAACAAACGCCCAAAAGGGGAGGCCCACGGGATCGACCCCAGGATCTCCCCCATTATATCTTCTTAACTATAGTCTGTCAACCACTAGGACAAATGGCCCTGTTGTTAACATCGTCGCAATTTTTATTTAAAAATTGAAATCTTCCCAGTGCAGAGGGGAGGCACATGATGGTACATCTAGGCATGGTTTACGAGGAAATTTTTTGGAATTAATTGCAGGTTGTAGGGCACAAAAACTGAGACAAAATTTATCTCGGTCCTGGGAGTGCCAGAGTCGAATTGAGGTGTGGAGACAGTCATTTTTGGGTAATTCGACGCCACAAATTCAATGGTGTTGTCTATTTTATGATATGAGGAAATCTTCTGCAGCTTTATTTCAAAATGAGGTATACTTATATATTTTTCCAAATTATTTTGTTGAGTTAATAAAAAGGCTTACCCATTTGAGAGCAGGACCCGAAGATGTATTCCCCCAGGTACGAACTCCATTATCAAGTTTTTGTGTTCATATTTTATGCTTATGTCTCTTCGTTATTGAGTTTTTCCTTTTTTAATGGTGCACTTTAATTTATGCTCATTTAATATAATTCTTTATAAGTCACTTCGATAAAAAGATCCTGGATTAGGAACTTAGGTATGTGATTTCTTGAAGTATGATGGACTAACAGATATATATATTCTTTTGTAAAGGAATTTGAATTGCAGGTACCAAAAAAAAAAAGATTGTTAGCTTTAGATTTCGCATTGAAAGCGACTTCTGCAAGATGGTGGCTTGTGCATAAGGATAGTATAGATAATTGGCAGCAATGCAAAAGGTTGTTACAGGTAAGATTTGAGACATAATATACTTCACAAAAGTATATTGGGTTGATTTTTACTACAAATCATCTTACACAATGCACTGCGACATGGACATCAATACCTAAGCTATAATGGACACACTTGTTTGTACACACTCTAGATACGATCTTGAGGAACTGGTATTTAGAATTGGAAGTACATAGACGAACAACAAATTGGGAGTATTTGACTTGCAACTTCATGGTAACTTTCAATTTTGAAGATGATTCCCCTTCGATAGATAAAACTCTTCAGATTATCAAGACAAATATTTTTTCATCAGAAGATTCGATGAGACCAATACCCTTATGTAGTGCACGCATATCTTCTACGACTATTCAAGAGGTTTTGGAATGCTATAATGTTGTTGGAGAAGACCAGGAAGATGAAGACCCGAGAAATTTGCAAGTACCAGAAACTGAAGAAGAGCACACAATAGAGGGTCATGAGCTTGAATCTATTGTGTATGAAAAAATGTTGAAAATGCACAAGGTGAATATTGGTATGAAGGATAAGCCCAAGTTTGCAAACATTGGATATTATTAGAATGAAGAAACTATCGAGAATATTACTGGTTTATTGCATGAATACTAGGACCTTTTTCCAACTACATTTTCATAGATGAAAGGGATTGTTGGGGAGATAGGAGAGATCAAGATCCATTTGAAGTCATATGCCAAGGTAGTGAAGAAGAGACCATATCGATTGAACCCACTATATAAGTAGAAGGTGAAAGAAGAGATAGATATTACGT